>CM039318.1:132321717-132391486 GCA_022316695.1 Camellia oleifera
AGATATATCACTGTACCATTCAATATTTTCGCTTGGCCTAAAAGGCAACCCAGAGAGAGGGGCGGGCTCTGTCTTTCTCCTTTTCGAGTTATTTGGAAACAAAAGTAACCAATCTTGCTTCCAACAAAGGACTGCCAATCCAGTCAGTTATATTACAAATGCTCAAAGTCTTCAGTAGTTGCTAATTTTAGTTTGAAATGTGAAAATGTTTGGGCAAATAAAATGTTCTATAAATTAATAAATTTTTGTAAATGTTTCTTGTTTACTGATGTAAACATGTGCAATACTGAATCTTTGGCTCAACTGTGAGTTGAAAGACAAAAAAGTTAATGAAATTTATCTACTTATATAACATAGCATTTGAAATTTTCACAACTAATTAACTGTGTGGATATGCATCTCCTAGATTGCAAACAGCTATCCTATCCTATCCTATCCTATGCGAGAGAGCCTACCTCCTATATAAATCCAAACTTGGAAAGTCAAGAAAAAAAAGCATGTTCAAAATTGAATATATTAGCCCACATCTCCTAGATTGATTGTTGGGGTTACTGCAGACAGTTTTCCTAGTTATTCTCCAGTCAAAGTCTCTCATAAGTAACGAAAATTATAATGTAGTTTCAAAGTGATATAAAAAACATAAAAAGCATCTTCAATTGAATATACCAGCCCTCATCTCCTATATTGATTGTTGGGGTTACTGCAGACAGTTTTCCTAGTTATTCTCTAGTCAAAGTCTCTCATAATTTATGAAAATTATAATGTAGTTTCAAAGTGATATTATCTATATAACATTCTCAATAAACGAAAAATTATCACACATTAAAGTTGTTTTTTTATTATGAATTTGAATAGAGATTTGAAAAAAAAAAACATTTCTTTTTTCAAATCACTATCTAAATCTATGATACAAATATAATTTTAAGTGAGTCATATCTTGTCTTTTACCTACCTAACAAAAATGAGTCAACATATTTCATCCGAAAAAAATTACATTTTGCTATTGCTTTGGACATCATAAACAATGTCACATTGTACTCCAAAACTAAAAATAATTTACTCCAAAATTCAATAAAAGACTCAAAAACATCAAGGTTGCGCTTGGTAGAGCTTTGTAATTATGATTTGAGAGTATGAGTTGTATTTTGAGTTTGTGAGGTTTGGAATTATGATTTGAGTGTGAAAATTTTTTTGGTAAAAAATTTTGAAAATAGTTTTGAAAAAAATTTTGATTTGAGTGGAGAATTGTTGATGTGACATTTGATTTTGATAGAAAAAATTACAACTCATAATCAAACATACAACTCAAAATTATTTTAAAGCACATAAAAAATTTTAAAAAATTCGAAAAATTTTTTTTCGATTATATAAAAATTCACATATCACTTGCAAAAAAAAAAAAAAAAAAACATCACTATTCTGATCAACCGGTCGAACGACCGATTAGGCAAATTTGCAAAAAAAAACATTCCAAAAATCGCGCCTGAGACAGAGTTCTCTGCAGAGTTTGAAAACTGATTCCAAAATTCTTTCCAAACATCCTATTCAAATTTAGGTGTAAAATATGTTTTCGAAAACACAACCAAACGGAGCCCAAAACTCTCCCAAATCAAGGTTAAAGGGTTAGTAAGATAGATGAAGCCTTCTTTTGCTATATCAAAAGCTTCAAATTTGTTCTCCGGCTATTTATTGTTAAAATAACATAAATTTCCTTAAAATAATAAACTACTGACAAATTAATAACATATATTTTTTTGAGAACATAATAAACATATTTAGATGCAATAATGCCATGTGCAGTACAATTACATTTTAATGATGTGCACGTACTATTTAAAACAATGTTTTTTAAAATCTTGTTAACTATGTATGTTCATGTTTAAAAGAAAAAATTATAAATTTTTTATTATAGGCATGTTTAAACATAATGCACTACCTTTAAATTTCTTTAAATAATGCAACAATTTTTTTTTTTTAAAATCAAAATGATTTTGTTGTTTTGTAACAAAGGCTAACCAATCACTCACAATCCTCCATAAAACCAGATATGGGTCCCCACAAGAAGATCCGACCACATATGGGTCCACACAAGATCCGACAACACAACATACATAAAAATAGCACAAGGATACAAAGTGAGAGATTGCTTTGCAATCATAGTAGACATAGTCCTTGAAATACTAAACTTTAGAAACATAATTAGTTTAATTTAATTAGACACAGCACTTTACATTACATCCAAACTCCCCATCCAAATATTTTTTTTTCTCTCTCTTTCTTAGAATAAGAAGAACAACTAAACTAAAAATATAAGTCACTCAGAGAAGAAGATGAAACATGATGGGTCCAATAAAACAAAACATATTGAGACCCACCAACCCACATCATAGACCCTCATTGATAATCTTGGTGGTACTACGCTATTACTACTGCAATTCTTCATATTTCTTCCGTATAGATTCCGTAAGGTTATGCTGAGACAATGATGAGGATGTTGAAATGACGATTATGCCCTTGGATCGACTGAAGATATTGCGATCGAGGGACCGGTGTGGGATTGGGATGGGGGTGGGGGTGGGGGTGGGGGTGGCCCAAGGGTTTATGGGGATGGGCCGCTGGGGGTGGGTCCGACGGTGGTCGAGGGGTGGTGGTGCAGGGGCGGAGGAGGAGGATGGTGGGACAGCAAACACGCTCACATGAAGGGCACATGGTGAGGGTGGTGGGTGGGGTCATTTGCATGTAGAACTGTGGGGACAGTTTCAGTGCCCTCAACTCCTGAACTTCCTTCTGTAACCTCCGGTTATCTTCCGTCAGGTTCTCACAGCATCTTTTCAAGAATTCACAGTCAACCTCAGTCTGTTTCAGCTTCGTCCTGTATCCATTCAAAACCACCCGTCATTTTAAACCAATTCAAAATAGGTTATAACTCTAATTTCATCCACTCTTTTTTTCTTTTTCTTTTTCTTTTTTTGAAAAATGAAATACTCCAGTAGTAAACCAATAGGACCACAAAAAGATGGGATCAAGATTTTAAATATCTAATATCAAGAATTATATCAGTCGTTAAGCATTGAGATTTCAGATTTTTAATACTATATTTGTCAATATCAATTGATTGTGTCCCATTTAAAACTATAGGTTGGCCAGAGGATTATTTTCAGTAGCGCTAAAACGAGTAGAGTAATAAAATGTTCAATCTTAATTTGATAACTTAGCAATTTAAAATTATGTTCAACCTTAACTTGTTTATATAACGAGTCAATTTTAAA
The DNA here is from genome assembly GCA_022316695.1 of Camellia oleifera. Lineage (NCBI taxonomy): Eukaryota > Viridiplantae > Streptophyta > Magnoliopsida > Ericales > Theaceae > Camellia > Camellia oleifera. The sequence goes on from CM039318.1 coordinate 132,324,987, forward strand.
CACATTTTTTTACAAGCCGAACACAAGTCAAGATTGAATAATTTAAAATTTTTATAATACATATAAACTTATCGAGTCAAGTAATAGGATATTTAAAATTAAATTGAAAAGTTCAACTTAATTTATTTATGTAAGTCAATCTTGAACAAATTTTTAGCAAGCCAAATAGCTCAGGTAAATTAGTTTGGTTCATTACTCATTTGACAGCCTTAATGCTCAGTTTTGTAATTGAATTTCACATAAATAGAATAACTTCCTTGGGAAATTCTGATCCATGCGTGTGTATATGACCCGTAGTTACAACGTTATTAATTTTTATTATAATTATAATGTTAATTATAAGGGGTTGTTTGGGATGTCTTAAATAAGTATACTTTTTGACTTTTTGGACTAAAAAATTGGGGAAAAAAAATATTATTATTTGGGTTAACTTTTTGACTTTTTATAAAAAATGTGTATTAAAAAATTGCATAAATTAGTGTGTAGGAAAAAATTAAAATTGAGAGTTGTGCAGCCGTTCTTTTTATTTTTGATGAATAGTAATAACTTTTTAATTTTTTGAGTAACATTTAGTTTTTTTAAAAAAAAATTTAACTGTGTCAAACTTAGCCTTAGGATTCTTTTAAAAATATGGTTAAAAGATGATTTTTTTTAAAAATGTATAAAAAAATATAAAAAATAATGGGTATGTTTGGTTTGAGTTTGGGAGATGAGTTTGGGAGATAAAAGTATGAAAAGTTGTTTGGTTTGGTTTTTTTGGAAAGATGTTTTGGAAATTATTTTGAGAGAGAGTTTTGAAAAAGTGATTGATTTGATGTGTACGAGAGAGAGATTTGTTTGGAAAACTTGTTTGGTTTACAAGTTTTGAAAAAAAAAATTTGAAAAAATTTATTTGGTTTGAGTTTTTTTAAAAACTCATTTATAGAGAAATTTTTCCAAAATTTTTTGAGAAATTCAACCAAACGAACCCCAATATAACCCAAAATAAATTAAAAATTGACTTTTTGACTACTACCTCACTTTCCCAAGGAGCCCTTAATCATACATAAATGGTTTTAGTTATATGTTAGAAATGATTTTACCCTCGTTGATTTGAGTATGACTTATTTTTTTTTTATTATAAAATTATTGAGTATGAGGTATCATAAATGTTAATAAAATGTTATAAGTCTCAAATTTTTACTAAATAAATAATTAAATATCTTTATATATATATATATATATATGAGTGTGGAATGTTTGGTTTGCATTTTGGGAGATGAATTTTAAAAAAAAATTCTAAAAAATTGTTTAGTTTGAGTTTTTTTCAAAAAAATTTCAAAATCATTTTCTCTCTTTTACACATTAATCAATCACTTTTCTCTCTCCTCTCTCCTTCTCAATCATTTTTTCTCTCACACACATCTACTCAAATTCTCCCAAAATATTAAATCATCCCAAACTCTAAAAAAAACAACTCTCCCAAATATACAACTAAAAAAATTTCTAAACTGTCTTTCTAAAAAATTTTCAAAAACAATTCTCCCATAAACCAACCAAACAAAACTCCGCATCATGTGAGATATATAAACTCATACTATGTAAAACATTTAATCATTTATTTAATAAAAAATTTGATATCTCTAAACAGTACACTAAATGTATAAATTGCGTACTACCATAACCCACTTTTTTAATTAAAAAAAAAAAAATTCACTGCACCTAGCCCTTCGGTTCTGAAACCAAACTTCCACCTGACGGGCTCTGAGTCCAAGCCGTTTAGCCAAAGCCAGCTTTTGCTTCTGCAAAAAAAACAAAAGCCCCAAATTTCTCAGTAAAATAACCAAACTACCCCTGACCTCCACAGATGAGCTTCAAGGTAAGACTCAGTGCTATATACTTACAGGATTGAGAGTGTTGTGTTCTTTGAAGCTCTCTTCAAGAACAGCCGACTGATCTTTCGAGAGACGAAGCTTCTTCCTAGAGTTATCTCCATCTTCTTCGTCGCTGATTCCACGCGAACAAGCCCTCTCGATCTCGTGCTCGTCTCCAATGGCCTCTCTCTCGCTTCTCTTCCCGCTCACGCTCGAGATCGTACTGTTCGGCGACGAAACTCCCGCTTCCTCCTCGCAATCCACCGTCGACGGAGCTCGATTCACGTCGATTCCCTTCAAAAAACGATCTCGCATCGACTCTGCAACTCTCCGAGTTCCGATCTGCATGTGATCGATTCGAATAAACAGATTTAAATAATTATTACAAATTGATTATAATTAAAAAAAAAAAAAAAAAACTGAAGATAAAGTTGCAGATCTGTTTAGTGAAGAAAACGGATATGAGAAAAGATGAATAAGAGAAAGGAACACTTTTCTAAGCAGATCTGAGAGTTGATGGAGATCTGGAAAATACGTACCGAAGGAAGGGAAGATATCGTTCCATGAGGTTTTGTGAGGATTGAAAGGGGCCGAAGGAGGAGGAGAAGAAGAAGATACCGCAGAAGGCATCAGATTCAGGTGTAGTGAACTACGATTCTCGGGAAAGCTCAAGCTCAGAGCCAAACCCAAGTCTTCCTTGTCAACCATCTTGCTTACCAATCCAACTTGAAATAGCAGAGCATACAAGAGTGGTGAGGTTATGTGGTTTAGAAAGAGAGAGTAGAGGGGGACATTAGAGAGAGAGAGAGAGAGTGTGTGTAATTTTGCAGAATGGATTATGGAGTCTCTGAGGGCGGCAGTGAGGGGGTTATATAGAAAGAAATGAATTGGGAGTTTTTTTATGTTCTCTTTTTTTTTTTTCTTTTTCTTTTTAAGGCGTTTCTGAGTTATTTTTTGAAACAGATTTTTTAAAGGTTAAAAACTTTAACAACCCAAAAACATACAATAAAGATACTAGTAACACACTTTATTGTGTCTAAAATTGAATGTAATTATAACATTATATGGGAGGTGTTTGGAAAGAGTGTTAAAGTAAAATAAATAAATAAAAACAGGTTAGAATAGTTAATAATATAAAGGCCTATTTTGAAAAGGAGGTTAAAAATCACTTTTTAACTATTAACCCATTTTTTTTCTCACAAAAAAATAATAATAAATAAAAAATTAAAAGTCAATTTTAATCATCTTCTCAAAACACTCAAAATATCATATTCAACCTATAATTAGGGGTAGGGCTGGGTCCGAACCACACAACAAGTCCAATCCGAACCTATTCTCATACAAATGAACGATTTCGCAGACACAATACGGGCAGATGTAGTTTGAAATATGACATTATTGCGAGTTGCGGGTTTAACCCATACCGGCAAAAACCTGTCCGCACTTAGACTTTTTTTTTTATTTTTAAATTTAGACCGTTATTATTTTATTATTATATTTTGGACGAATGTAAAAATTAATAAATAATTACTTTTAAATAAGCTTAGAATTTTGAATTATTTTACGTTAATTGTATTGTTGGGTAGTAGATAGTGAATAAGATTAATGATCTAGTTTAGGATTTGAAAGATATGCTTATGTTAGTTTATTATTTGATTTAAAAGTTTAGAATTTTGAATGATTATTTGTATTAGGAATTGATTTTGTTGTGTTTTTTAATTTTATGAGTTTTAATTAATTAATTATTAAAGTTTAAGCATTTTAGAAATGGGAGAAAAATGACCCAAAATAAATATTTACAAAATGAGAAAAAAAAAAAAAACTCTAGAATAAATTTTTAAAGAAAAAAAATCCAATCTGCAAACCACTCGCAACCACCTGTAAACCTTATCCGCACAAATTGCAACCCGCACTACGGACATGTAATAACCCCGACCCTGATTAACGCTAATTAGAACATAATTATGTCTAATAATAATTAAGGGAAAATCTGGAAATAATTACATGTGCATTGCATGAATTATGTGTTATTATCTGTTCGGTGTCGAACATCTATTCGTGTTTTAAACTTTAATTCGCAATTCAGAAGCCTTATCGGCACCCGATTCCGAAATTGATTAGTGCTTTAGACTAGTTGGATTTTATGTGATTTAATGGTATATTTATCCAAAATGTGATTAGGTATGATTAAATTAGATTAAAATAAGCTAACACATAAGTTGCCGTAATTATCCTTTTGCCATTGTAAGTGGGCTCCTTTGTTTCATCTTGTGTGAGGTGTCATTACACCATTTTCATCATTTTGGCTGAGGAAAACGTAGGCAAGAGGGAGAGGGGAGTGAAAACTTGGGTTCAACAAGAATTACCTTGGAAACTTGGAAGAAATTGAGGGATAGCAACAAATTGAGCTAGCACACTTTGATTTCAAGGTTAAGGTAGGAGATTCTCCTTTTAGTAGTGAGTTTAGATTAGTTCTTGCATGATTCTTGGTTAGATTAGAGTTTAAAGATGGAAATGGGTTTAGCATGTTGAATTGAAATCCTAAACATGCATGCATGTACATGTTCTTGGCATATGAAGTTGTTTTGTATCAAATCTCTACAAGCATTGTTCATATTTTTGCTTAAGTCCATGAATTCATCAAAATTTTGAGGTTTAATGTTGCTTTGGATCATGTTTTGGAGCTTTGGAATGGAATTGAACTCATGCATGTGTGTTTAAACATTGTTCTTGAAGAATTATGGAAATGGTGCTCAAATTGACTCACTCTGGCCCATGAATTTACAAATTGGCTTTTGCAACTTGATATACTATGAGTTTTAAAGTGTTTTTCCAGAATTTGGACCCAAGAGGTTGGGTTTTGGGTGGTAGAATGCTTGGTTCGAACTTGGGAGACAAATTTGGAAATTCTAGATTTGGCTTCCTCGCTCGAACGAAGGATTCCTCGCTCGAGCGAGCACCTTGTCCAGGGCTCTGCTCGAGCGACCATCGAGCGACCATCGTGCGTAAAATCACAGCATCCAGTATTTTTACTGTTTCGACAGACCGCTCGAGCGAAGGAAGGCTCGCTCGAGCGAGGCTCCTGTTTTCAGCAACTTTTGAAAATGTTTTCTAAGGCATTTTTGCATCCACATTCTATCCTAGGCATCCCTAGGCCATATTTAAGGCTCCTTAATAAGGATAAGAGGTTAGGTACACACTTAGGATCATTGGTTTAAGTTTTGTACATTTAGAAATGCGTATTTCAAGTGTGTGTCCATTATGTGTTATGTAGGTCGTGTGCCGCATTCTGTTTGACCATTTGGCTCCACCTATCGATTTCAACGCCCACTGTGAGTAATAACATTGTAAAGATATGTTCAACTGTACTTATTTTCTGTGTGATGAAAATGAGATCTGTTTTTCTGAAATGATATGTTATGTACAATGAATGATTGTCCAATTTTTGACATGTATCCGTGACATCCTTAGTACCATGTGAGATTTACAGCCTTGACCCGGTATCGGAGGTTCCTTATGAAACTTTACGCTTTATGCGTCCTGTGATGTTACGCTTTATGCGTCTTGTTAGGTGAATTGTGCACTGTTGCCCGTACCGGAGGCCCGCCATGGGGGCTTAGCTATCTTGTTACCCAGATCCGGAGGCTCCTTCACCGGAGCTAAGGAGGTTATTCATAACCTTACGCATTGCGCGTTTAGTTAAGCTAATGGATGTATCACGCAAATGAAACTATGACTTATGATTTCTGTCTATCTATGATCTGATCAATTATGAATTTGAAAAGCTGAATTATGATTTCGATCTGATCAAGTATGATTTTGATACAATGTGAATTAACTTCTGAAATCCGTGTGGACTCATTCATTGAAACCCCTTTACTTTGTTTATTATTCACTGGGTTTTCGCTCACAGTTACTATATATATGTAGGTGAGCCGGCGCATAACCAGGGCTAGAGTTAAGGGCCTCCTTTTCCCTTTTTGTCAGCTAGCTTTTGTGCCTCCCGAGGAGGTTTCGGTCAAAGTCTAACGCTGTGGCTGTTTTGTTTCATGCTAGTCAATGTTTATGTTTGGGTCTTGTAAAGTCGGATTTTGGAACGTACTTATGTAAATATTCTGTACATATTGGTGTGTACTTTGACTGGCATGCTATGTATATAAATAAGTTTTAAAATTTATTGTCCCATGTATGTCATCACAGTTCATTGGACCTTGTTTATTTTACATTATTGCTTCCGCAGCCCCTTAATATTTGTTAATGTCTTTAGAGGCCGTAGGTAATCCACGGATTACTGGCCGGTTACGTCGCTAAACCTATAGGGGCGGGTTTGGGTCGTGACAGGACAGTTGTGGGTTGAGGGTTGGGTTTGGGAAGTGGGTTGGCTTTTTGACTTTTTTGGCTATTTTAGTCTGGGCTAAAAAGTTTGGTTTGGGAAGACTTTTTGGCTTTTTTGACTTTTTTGTAAGAAAATAGTGTGATGATTATGAGTTGGATGTAATATTTTGTTTGTTGTGACTTAAATAGCCTATTTTGTCTTTTGTGGCTATTTTGGCCACAAACCATCTTCCCACCCTGAATTTTCTCCAAACAGTATACATGCGAATGGGTCCAAATCGTCTAAAACTGAACCGCGACCACCCCTAATTAGGGGTATAAAAATGGCTTGCGATTCATCGGTAGTCCAAAGTCCGCTTATGACTCGGGGTGGGCCAGGTCCAATTAGGTCTGAGCTATCATTTAAAACCCGACCCGACCTATGGCCGAGCTCATTAAGCCCACTTAAGACCTAATCAAAGTCCGACCTACTAGAGGCCCAGTGTCATTTTTAGTATAAAAAAAAAAATTTGATAAAAAAAATAAAATAAATAAATAAATATTTAAGCCCACCCAATCCCAGTCCACCTAAGGCCCGTATACCCCTTGGGCATGGGCATGGACCTAATTTTCTAACCCGTGATCCAGCCTTAACCTAACTCGAATTTTAGCGGGAGCCTACTCAGTCCGACATGGGCCGGACTGGACCAAATTTACACCCTCACCCATAATCATTTTACTTTACAACTATCAAATTAACTTCTCCAACACAATTATTTTAACCAGATTAAATAATCAAATAGGTAACTTAAAATAGTCAATTTCTTTAATAAGGCCAATTATAAAATATTAGTAATTTCTAGTGAGGTGGATGGTTTGTAATCATTTTCAATTCATGTGATGTTATCATTAATAAATTTAAGAATTATATTTTAAAATTTTCTAAATTTTTTTTAAAATATTAATATTTGTCTTTGTTTTAAAAATGACATAAATTTAGTAAACGCATCCCCAACAATGACATAACTAAAAATTGAATTTTTATTATAAAGAATTACATTTTCATAAACTTCTTCTTAGTACCTTTTATTTTTTTGAAATATTCATTTGAATTTTAAAGAGAGAAGACAGAGGGAGAAAGTGTGAAAGAAATATATTTTGTTATTATTTACATAACTAAAGTATGATAGTTAAATTTATGAATCTTTAAGAAAATTATTTGGAGCTATATTTTGTACAAAACTCTTCAAAATGACTACAAAATGAGTTATTGGACTTACTCAAAATAATTCAGGCTTTCCAAATAAAAAGTTTACTTTTTGACTAAAAATAATTCTATAAAAAAGAAAATAGGAAAATTTTACCATATACACTCATTAAGGCTAAGTTTGGGAAGTCCCAAATAAGCCAAAAGTTAAAAAGTTATTCAAAAAGTTAAAAAGTTAACACTATTTACCAAAGTCAACAATTACGGCTGCACAACTCCCAATTCAAATTTTCCTCTAAAAATTAATTTTTACAATTTTTTATTACACATTTTTTCATAAAAAGTCAAAAGTTAACCCAAACATCCATATTTTCAATCTCACTTTTTTAGTCAAAAAAGACAAAAAGTGCACTTATTTAGTCTTCCCAGACAAGGCCTAAAAGAGTGTATCATATGCACCTTTAATTATGTTATTTTATTCTTAATATGACAAATTTTCTTATTTAGTTATGATTCATCAGATCTTTGGTTATGCCTTATATGCTGTTTGGTTGTGACATTTTTTTTAGTTATGACTCAAAAAGTATAGAGTTATATCATTTTACTCAATATATACTTAATTTTTAATTTTTAATTTTTTGACATATTCTTAATTTTTTGAATTTTTTTAATACCTTTTTAAATGGGTGTCGTAATTTAGCCCTAGAGATTATTAATAAATAATATTAAATGTCAAAAAAATTATAATCTCAATATATACTTTTCATATATTTTAAAATATTTTCACACATTTCAATATTATTTCGAGGGAAAATTACCACCTAGTGGTATCCCTACAAATTACTTCAAATTGATGAAAAAATTTAAGAATTTAATTACTAATATTTATAAAAAAAATTATTGATCTATAATTATTTTACATATACACTGATTTCAAATTTTTTCGTTTTTTTCAATCACAAAGGTTGTTTTTAAACATTTTCCATTTAAAATAGCTAAGGTAAACTTTTTTTCAAACAAAAATACAAAATTAAGGCTTCTCAAAAGACAAAACATACTAAAAAAATTAATTAAATAAAATGTCACCTTTAAATCATAATCATTTTAATTTTTTTCTCACAATACTTTAAAACAAAACAAAAGTTTATCTCAAACAGAATTTTTTAAGTCAGGCTAAGACATTGTTGTGAATTTGTTATTTTAGTTATTTTTTTTTACTTTTTATTAACATATGCAAAAAATAAATAATAAATAAAGTGATGTAATGTAATAATTTATAGTAACTTTTAAATTTTTTAACTAAATCTTAAGTCTACAAATGAGACCTTAAATAGTCAAAAAGTCTAAAAAATATATATATTAAAAAAGTTTTTTCCAAAATAATCTTAACATAAACTTCTTTTAACGGTCGTTTAAGATTTTAACTTTTTTGACTATTTAAGGGGTGTTTTGGAAGTTAGTAAAAAGCTGATTTTTGGTTTTTTATCAAGTTTTTGGCTTTTTTGGAGGTGATTTGGGAAGTTGGTAAAAAGATGACTTTTTTACTTTTTTGGTTTTAATATTTTTTAAAGTGTCACATCACTCCAAAATGACTAAAATGTCTTTATTTTTTGATTTTTAAATTAATAAATCAAATTTTTTAGAGGATAATTTGGTAAATTTGGAAGTGGCGTTTTTTGGTCTTCCCAAATGGGTTGTCTTGGCTTTTTACCAATGCTGGCGTTTTTGTTGATGGGACCAAAACATTGGCTTTTTGCCAGCTTGCCAAAATGGCACTAAATCTAGTTAAAAAATCCGTTTAAAAGAAAATTTTGACCTTATATAATTTTATAAGAAAAGATAAAATAGTTATAATTTAAATATAATATTTTGTATTATTCATTTTTTAACATATTTTTAATAAGTTAAATTAACCCAACATCATGTCAAACTAGTAACTTTTTAATTAGAGGAGCGTGAGAAAAAAAAGAAAAAAGAAGAGGAATTACATATAAGTGGTAAAAAGATAAAAATAGTAGAAATGACAAATACTTTTATAATTTTTCTTGTACACCCCACTATAGATGTATATACATCCCATATACTTTTTAATTTTTTTTTGTCCTATTCTCAGTTGCATGTAGTTCAGTCGAGAAAAAATGGGTGGAACGGAAGAAGTGGAAAGATGGTGGTGAATATCAATCATTACATAGGTGTGTAGGGGGAAGGGGGTTATCTATCTATTTTCTCAACCATGGTTTTGCTCCCAAAAGAAATTCACTCAACTCATGTGGTTTGTTTTGTTGTCTTCTACCTCTCTTATTATTAGCTCTTCTTAACCATGGTAAAATCTGGACTTTTTCTCCCTTTATTTATTGTACTTGTACTATCGGACTATTTCCCTTTTTAGACCTTGTACTCTCTCTCTCTCTCTCTCTCTCTCTCTCTCTCTCTCTCTCTCGTTTGACCCACTTATATTCCCTTCCCAGAGGTCACCCCTCTGGGGATTAGCCCTTACATAGTGATCCTGAAGATATTTAGACTTTATTTGTCATAATTTTAAAAAATTAGAAAATAAAAAATTTATTATCTTATTTAAATTATATTATCTTATTTAAGTTATATTACTTCTCTACTATATTACTTCAAACTTAATTTATACCTAATTTATATTTTATAAATGTCAAAAACTACATTTATTTAAATCATCCCAAACCACCCCTTAATAATATATTGGATAAACTATATAGATAGTCCCTCTAATTTACATAATGTATTAATTTAGGTTTTTGTTATTTTAATTTATTTAATTTATCCTTTAATTTAACGAATTATGTTATTTTATTCCAATAAATAACTGTTATTAAGTTTGACGGACGGAAAGTTAAACTATGTGTCAATTTGGTCCTTATTTATTTATTTATTTATTTTTTGATCAGTGGACATTACAAAAACAACACAGCAAAGAAAACAGAAAAAAAAATCGACCAGCACAGCAAAGAACTAAACCGAGGCAAGACAAGCCACAAGCCCAGGAGGAGGGTGGGAGACCCAGTCAAGAGGGAGATTGTTCCGAAGATGCTGATAAGCCACCAGTGGGCCACTTTGTTGGCTATCCGTGGCCTCCACAGAAAGGAGAAAGCACCAAAACGAGCCATTTGTTTAATATCAGCAATCACAACAGCACATTCCCATAGAGAAACAGATTCGGAGACACTGAGAAGGATTACCGATTTGTTACGCCTGCTATCTCGACTCTAGAGAGGTTGAGGGAGGAGGCAAGCTGACAAGCTAAACGGTAGGCCAAAGCTTCGCCTTGAAGCACATAAATTATAGAAACTTGCTGAGTGAAACCGTCTAGGATGTTCCCCTGTGAGTCCCGTAGAACAGTTGCGATAGAAGCTTGGGTAGATCCCTTAATAGTAGCCACGTCACAAGTAATCTGAAAACTCCCCCTGGGAGGGGAATGCCATCCCGAATTTTGGGGAGATATGGGTAAGGACTCATGATGCATGAGTTGAGAACGCTCTGTGACTTGCAAAAACTCATCTCTGGTCCATTGAGCTCGCCTGAATAGTATATAAGGGGTCTACTGGGGTGGAATTAAACACAAAGGCATTGCACTCCTTCCAAAAAAACCAGCTAAACCAAGCAACGGAGCTAAAAAATTGGATGCAATCTTCTTTGTGAAGAAAAGAATCTCGAACCGTACAAACCCAGTGAAGAACAGAGGAGATAGAAGCCCAATCTACTCTAAAGTTCAGGTCACACCCAAACCAGACAGCCACAGCCAAACAACAATGTTCCGTCGATTCCACTACATTCATGCAAATAGGACACAGATTTGATGGGATGCATTTCCTTCTGAATAAATTTTCCTTAGTGGCCAAAGCATTCTTGCACACTCGCCATCAAAAATGGCGAATCTTAGGCGGAACCTTGAGGGACCATACAAATTGCCAAAAATCCCGTGGAATTTGGAAAGAGGTGGAAGGAAGTTGAGCATTTGGGATGTTTCTTCAGCTGGCCCCACAACGTGATAGCCCGATTTGACTGAGTAAACCCCCGATTTCTCGTGATGCCAAATCTGCGTATCCTCATGGTGAGCTAGAGAAATAGGAATTGAGCAGATGGCTTGGACCCTCGGTCGCCGGAGACTAGACCCTGCAGAGCATCAACTTTTCAAAGGCCATGAGTAGTATCAATTGTGTCCACCACTGCATTAACGCGGCTGATGGGTGCTTTGGGGAGGGAAACTTTAAATCCGGAAGAGAAGGGATCCATTATCATCCCAAATTGATTTGAAGCACTATTATACACTTGCCAACGGACACCTTTGCATAGGAGTGTTCTACTTTGGATCAAACCTTGCCCAAGCCCAAGAGGCGCACCGACCCCGAGAGGCTTCCATGAAATTTGAATAAGGAAAGTAGATCCCCTTTAACATTCTGGCACAGAAGGAGTTAGGATACTTGATCAGGCGCCATCCTTGCTTTGCTACCAAGGCTTGATTGAAGTCATGAAAATCTCGGAAGCCCAACCCCCTGCAGATTTAGGTAAAGTAATTAGGCCCAGTTTACCCAATGAATGCCCCTTGCTCTCCGAGTCGCCATTCCACCAGAATTTGCTTATGAGAGAGTTGAGTTTGGCACAAAAGTTATTGGGGAAGATAAAACATGCCATGATGTAAGATGGGATAGCTTGTACCACAACTTTTATTAAAATTTCCCGCCCTGCATGAGAGAGCAGTTTAAGTTTCCAGCCCTACAATTTAGCTTGAACGCGCTCAATAATAAAACCATAAGCCTCCACCTTAGACCTCCACCCATAAAAGTTAGAAGTCCTAGATACTTTGCATCCAACGGAGTTTTCCGAAGCCCAGAGAGATAACGAATGCTACTGCGAATGGGGAAAGGGACATTGCGCGAGAATTGAACACTAGACTTGTCAAAGTTTACAATTGGAATAGTCGCAACGCAATAGGAATTCAAGATATCCAAGATCTTCAAACATTCAGATTGGTCTACTTTTGAGGAATAATAAACAATCATCCCCGAAGAGCAAGTGGGATGAGAGTGTGGGACAATGTCTATTGATCTTGAAACCCGAAATGCTCCCATGTAGAGATTATGAGAGATCAATTTGGATAAGAATCCGCAACTAGGATGAAGAGATACGGAGAGAGGGGGTCTTCTTGCCGTAACCCACGAGACGGGGGTATGTAAAGGCAAGCCCGTTTTTCACCATTGACCAAAAAACAGAGAAGATGACCGAAGTAATACATTCAGAAAACCCATTGGATCCATTTCGGAGCAAACCCCATTCAGCGCATAAGTTCCAATAAAAAATCCCATTCGATCTCGATCATAAGCTTTGTTGAAATCAAGCTAATGGCCATAAACCCCGCTCGCGCCCGTCCTCTTGTGTTTTAAAAAGTGGAAAGCCTCATACGCGACAATGGAGTTGTCTTGAATCATTCGTCCTGGTACAAAGGCCGATTGATGGGGAGAGAATTTATTTCAGCCGGTTTGCAAGAATCTTGGTGATGATCTTCAGAGTGAAATTACACAAACTAATAGGCCTGAATTGTGATAACTTCACAGGGTGACTCATTTTGGGGATAAGCACCAAATTGGTGTGGTTTAGTTCTTTGAGGAGATGACCACTGAGGAAGAAGCTGCGCACAGCAGTGCAAACATGAGGCCCAACCACAGCCCAGTATTTCTAGTAGAAACATCCTGGAAAACCATCAGGTCTTGGAGATTTAACTGCGCCCAGTTGGAACACTACATCCTTCACTTCCTGATCTGTAAGGGGGCACACCAGAAGTTGATTCATAGACTCTGAAATGACTGGGGTCGCCATAGATAAGACTTCATCCACATTCCTCTGCCCAACACTGTGAAACAATTTGAGAAATTACCCCGATAGGTGTTGATTGATTGCATGTTCGGTGTAGAGCCAAACGCCTGCCTCATTATGAAGTTTCAAAAGTGGTTTCGTTGGCGACCGTTGAATCATTGAGGCATGAAAGAATGGGGAATTCCTGTCCCCATAACTTAACCATCTATACGAGACCGTTGATGCAGATACATCTCCTCGCGGGATAAAGCCTCCTCAAATCCACCTTTAGCTGACGTTGCAAAAGAGCATTATCCTCTGAGGGAGGGTGAGGATTGGAGAGACACGAGTTGGGATTTTAGGGTCAGAATTTGGCGTTGATTATTTCCAAACGTCGCTTTGCTCCATACCTTGAGGCCTTCCTTGCAAGATTTTAACTTAGGAGACTAGCTAAAACATTAGGGAGCCAAGGTGTTGTCCATCCTCAATTAGACGGAATGACATCTTCACAAGCTGGGCTAGTTGTCCACATGGTTTCAAATTTGAAAATTCTAGGAACCTTCTTGAGCGAAACAAAATCTGAGGAGGAGGGGGCAATGGTCAGAGCCAAAATTGGGCTTCGTGAAAGACTTGGGCACAAGGATACAAGGATCTCTAACCACGAGGCTAAAGCTTGATCCAATCGTTCGCGGATATTGTCTGCACCACCTGATTATTGGACCATGTAAAGGAAAGGACCTGTTGAAACTCAAGATCCATAAGGCCACAGTCAGAAAGAAGTTCTTGGAAAGCTTGAAGTTGACTCAACGACAAGGTTGCACCACCTATTTTCTCAGACGAGCCCCAATCTCATTGAAATCTCAATACATAAACCAAGGATGATGAGACGCAAAGCCAACTTTTTAAAGAGAGGCCAAAAAACCTTGCAAAGAGAACGCTGGGGAGGAGCATAACCCAAAAGATGGCAGCCCAAATCATAGAACTATCTGGAGGAGTAATAATGCCCTAATCAAATTCTTAGATTTATACCTGATATCACTTTGTATATCCATTTGGTCCTTATAGTTTACACAATGTGTCAATTAGTTCCTATCAAAATTGAGCAAATTAAAATAATATGGACCAAATAGACATATTGTGTAACTACAAAGACCAAATTGATACATTGTGTAGCTTTTCGGTCTACTAAACTTACACAATCATTATTTATTAACTAAATGACACAATCTATTAATAAGAGATAAATAGAACAAATTAAAATAACAATGATCAAATTAATACATCATGTAAATTACAGGGACTATTTACATAATTTACCTTAATATATTAGTGATTCCGAAGTATAGTTCACATCATATAAATTATGATATTTATTAGGTTATCTCTTTATAGAAGATAAAAAAAAATATTAAGACTCATTATTTTAGTTAATAAAATACATGTTAAAACGCCATTTAAATTTGTCCCCCAACAAACTATTAATTTCTCCCTATGCTCCCTCCCAGGCTTAGTACACGAACTTTTTTGTTGAAAAATTATTTGGTGTTCCTAAAATCATTATATAGCGGTATTTTTCATCAATCACAAATTTTTATATTTTTTTATATTTTTAATTATTTAATATAAAATCATATACCTCACTCCTATCAATCATACATTCTTGAAACATACACACATACTGGGCCTTAGACCCAACCAATAACCTCTCATTTCTGTTGACTGTTGAGTGATCCCTCAAACAACTACTAATCAAAAGTAATGAAGTAATGAAATTGGTGGCAAAGCGTGTGATGACACTACAACAAAAAGCATTTTTGGTGACACTTTTTAGCAACCAAACAAAAATTTAGTTGCCAGAGATACATAATTGGCGACAGAATATTTGTGGTCACTAAAAAATAAGTTTTTGGCGACGAATTTATAATTTTGGTTGCTATTGATTTTGGCGCCAAGTGAATTTCTTGCGCGGGAGCACGAAAAACTTTTCAACGACCAAATTAATTTATAGCGACGGAAATTTTAGTCACCAATTATATTTGTTTGGCGACAGACATTACTTGGTCGCTAAAAATCCGAATAACATTTTTGGCAACCAAATTAATTTGGTTGCCAATAAATTATTAGTCTTTACCCTACTTTTTTATTGCCAAAAATTGTTGACAAGTGAAATAAACAAACAATTGACCTAACTTCTCATTTTCTCATCCATCTGAAACGGCACAGCATAGAACGGCACAGCACTTCTTCTTCTCTTCTTCTTCTCCCTCTTACTCTCTCACGCCGCTGAATGCGAAAGGCACAGCAATGCTCGGCGGCAGCAACACTGGGTGGTAGCATATCGTGACCCTCTTTCTGGGTCGCTGCTCCGTTCTCTTCTCTGTCTCTGATATTGTCCTTCTGGTTCCTATTATTATGTTATTTATTCTTGTCCTTTTGGTTCCTATTATTGTCCTTTGGGACCCTATTCTTGTCATTTTGGTTCCTATTATTATGTTATTTATTCTTTTTAGTATCCACCTATATCTGATCAGTTGTTCAAATTGCATCAGGTGGGCCTCAGTTAAAAGACATTCGAATTGGCCTAACCTTATCATGGGTATTTTTTTTGCAGGTAGATTCTGATACCCAAATCCCCCCCTCCCCTCTTCATCTTCTTTCCCACCCCTTCCCATTTTATGTTTGTGGTTCAGAAGCCTTTGGAATCTTGATATGTTTGGAATCTTGGTATGTACATACGGCTAGGTATACATTTGTGTGTGCTTTTATTTGTATCTATATATGCATATATATATATATATATATTGTATGCATCATTGAAGTTTTTTGAAATGGTTGGTCTTGCTAAACTGTTCTATTTGTTTTACTACTTACTTGTGTTATTGTCTGCAACAGCTCTGCACTTTTTCTTGTAAGGTCTGAACCGGTGCTTATGTCATATAGTGACTCTAATTCAGAAATGAAATGTAAGTCCCACTGGTTTACCTGTTTTCATTATGACTATAATCTGGGTGCTCATTCCTCTTTCTATGACAGACAATTTGACAGAGGCACTTATGTTCTTATCACATTTTTTAGGGATGTCCATCAGGTATGCTCTCCCTACTGAAGACTAATTATAATTTTAAAAATCTGATGCATGGGTTCAATAAATGAAGACTAATTATAATTTAAATGGACTTCATTTATCTTCTTCTGCTGATCTTGTAATTGGAAATAAAAAATATGTTCGGGTTTGGGATGAGACAGACCTCTGGGATTCTTCTTGTGGGGGTGACTTCCCCATTTATCACTGCAGCATATTAATTGGGTGGTAATATGAAGTCTTATTGTTAGTGCATTTGATAAATTTATTTTTACAATTTGAATCATTATAATTTTCTGCATCTTCTGCTCTCATATAGAGTAATATGAATTATTGTGTACCACTTGTTTTTGTCATATCAATATGGACAGTACAGTGCTATAGGGCTATGACAAGGTGGTGTACTTGGCATCCATGTTTTAGGGTATTAGTGCGGAACATTGGTATAGTATTAATTCACCGATGTCTGAAATGATTTAGCTTTAATTAGTTTAGTGGCTGAAGTCACTGATATTTATTCTACACTGTAATTTTTTTTTTTATTTGTTCATTTTAATTTCTCCTTTGCCTAATCCTGAAGGTTCTTAATTCATACTTAAAACAAATTTTGAAAAATTTGAACAACTAAAGAGAAATGCACATTTACTCTTGGCTTCTTGTTCTATGATGACAGCCTCTTCATGTTGGTTTCCTTGGAGATGAAGGTGGGAACACTATCACTATCCGATGGTATAAGAGGAAGACTAATTTGCACCATGTAGGTTCTTACTATTAATTTGTTATCAAAGTTTTTTTTCCTTTTTGATTCTTCTTTTAGTGTTATATATATACATATATATTATGCTTCTTATAATTCTAGGAAACATTGTGACCAAGGTCTGTGTCCAAATTGAATTCATTATTGGTTCCTTTATTTAAGGAAATTGAAAGGGGAAATCAGATCAATCTTTATTACTGAAGACATCCTACATGTGATGCATATGACACGGTGTACGTACCGTGCTTTAGTGTTATCGTGAATATATTCAATACCCTTTGCAGCATCTAGCACGATCTATGTTCTTGCAGTCCAAGAAAGTGTGGTTGATGGCCTATTTCAATAATTTGATGAGAATGAATTGACTATTTGTTTCTCGATTTCAGTTCAATTCTACAGAGGCGTTTAGCAATTGGACTAATTGATACAATGTGAAAATTTAAGCCAATCATAGAGTAATGGATAGAGTATCATAATGAATTGGGTTAGATTTCGAATTAAGCCAAGTAAACCAAATATAGATTCGGATTATGCTAAAACCAGTCTGAATTCAATCTGTTGAGAGGCCTATGCTAAATAAATACCTTTGAGTAAAAAATGTTTGACCCAAGTAGAGGTGGTCATCTCCACTGGCATACCCCAACAACTCCACCTGTAAATACATTTAGGCTTGATTGGTAAAAAATGTTTGAACTTTGTTAAATCACATTAAATTTTATTTTGACATTTGATTTTTGTAAGTTTGTAGAGAGGAGAAGAAGCTGGCAAGTTACTTGATTACATTAATTAAGAAAAATATTATTGAGGTTTTAATGTTGATTCTATCAAAGATCCTTTTAATGGCCCTAAAAAGTATCGAACAGAACTCAATGTACCTCACTTTAGATAGATTGTCTTACAGTTTTTATACTTTGTAACTCAACATGTATACAAGAAAATATGCTTATTTATACTGTTTTAATTTATTTTTCACTTCTTATACTAGTAAAAATTGATGTTGTAGTCCATACTTTCATTTAAAAATTTTATTAATATACATTCACTTTATGGGTCCATCTCTGGTTACATACCAGTTCTTGCATATAAGGGTGACTACCATCTTGTGATTCTATTGATTCCATTGGCCTGGCTCTTGCACTCATAATTATGCATCTTTTACAAAAAAAAAAAAAAAAAAGAATTGTTGGGTACTACATGAACAAAAACAAAAAAGGTCATAAATATCAATTTGGTAACATTGTCACAAAGCATTCTACAGATGTTTTGTATTGGATGATAAGATGTTTTGTTGTTCAGGCTTACATTTTTCGATCAAAGAACTGGTGGATCCATCTGAGGTTGTAGGACTTTGTGTGAGAAAACGTGACTCAAATATAGCTATAAGGTAAAAATTACAGTCTTTTTTATTGTCTATAATGGGGTCGTCTTGTAGATGCCTCCTTAATTTTGGTGCTATTCCCGATTTTATTTTACATGGCCATATAATCTTATAATTTGATGGCATTTTTTCTCTTCTTTATAAGTTATAATGCAGTTTATGTTCTGCATGCCGGTGCATTTGTAGCCATTAACTATATGCACTTAACTTGATATCTCTTTAGTTTTTTCAATGACTTTAGAGGAATGAATTTATGTTCTTAATACATATTTATGTTTATATATATATATATATATTACAGCAAAGGATTTGCCAAAAATATATAAATGATAATATATAGGAGAATCAAGTTCTGTTGAAGCTACTTGGGTACAAAATATAAATATTTAGCCTACAAATTATCTGGGTTACTACTTGGTAGGTGGTAGCATAGAACATTCGTCTGTGCCACTTGTATGAATGTTGTGAATCTTTTCCTTTAACCTTGGTCTATCAAATAGTTTATCATAACTCAGAATTTTCACTAGTCAATTACATTCTCTGTTATTCTTATCTTTTGATGATTTCTATCTTTTTTTATAGCCTTCCAACAGAAACCAGCTTCCTTATTCGCTATAGTGCTCCCCATGATTAACACTTCCTTATGTTAGCAATTATTGAAGCTACTCTAGATTTCCTTAAATGCCGCAATCTCATTATTCTTTGTCTTTTCAGTCAACATCTCAAGATTCACATTTTGGTTAATAGTATTTATGTATGCTATTTCATAATTCATATTATTATAAGGTTCCACCTTTGTTTTTGTTCATATTTTTTTGAATTCCAAGTAACTACTTGTCCTGATTTCATGTAAATACCCAATTAGGGTTTTTGAGTTTCAGTGGCTACATACTTGAGTAGAAACAATTTTTATGCATGACTGGGTTTTGAACAAAATTAGTTGAACATTGTTATTGTATGTGCATAATTCAAACATTTACAAGTATGGAACTGTGAGCTCTTTCCTAAACCATTAGCAGCAGAGGTCTTCAGTTTGATGGAAATCTTGTATATGTAGGATGCAAGTGAACAGTTTACATGTTAGACTCGATCTCAAGCACATTGTTTTCAGGGTTGTTTGGTTAAGATTATTGGAGCTGGTTTTATAAAAATAAAAATGATTAAATTAATTTTAAAATTTCAAGGTTGTATTTGGTTAGCCTATAGATAAGATCTATTTAAAATTGATTACCACTAAATAAAATCAGATGGAATCTTGTTTTTGTTGTAATTATATAACCAAATATGTTTATATGCTGAGATATTGCCTTTTTCATACATCCTAACAAAACGTCATAAAAAATGCTTTGAAAACCTATATATATTAGTTTATTTCAATAGTAAAAAATAATTATAATATTGAGCCCTTAGTATCTTGTTCACTTTGGAAAATCTAGACGAAGGCTACATGATTTGCATTCTGATTGGTTTATGAAGGATTATTACTCTTTTATCTTGGTGCATACATTGGATTCTTGATGTCTTTACATGCAAATCTAGTCTTGGCTACTCTGTGTATGAAAGGGCGAGGTGCATGTGCTCCCCTGTATATATATATTGCCAATGACAGAGGAAGTACCTAATAATTATTGTGTGAAAAGAGACTTTGACCTTCTGTTATCTCAAGGAAGCCCAGAAGGGTGGGTTGGCTGATTTTGTGTTAACCCCGGCCCATCTATTTCTTATCAGGATTCATTTTATATTACTAATGATTATGTCTTAGTCAATCTTAACTATAGCCCATTAATAGTAACCCACGCAAACCCACAGTCCAAAAGCTCAATAACTTGTTCACCAATATAGATTGCCCAGTTTTAAAAGATTCACAATGCAAAACACACTTGTAGATTCAACTTTCCATTTGAGATGAACTTGCACATTTTGGACAAAAAGAAAAAAGAGAACACTGGCATAAACCAATTTTTGCATATTCAGACAATTGTGTTAAATTGTAATATTTTATTCAGACAACTGAGATTTTATCTATTATTCTCCCCTCTTTTGAAATCAATAAGAGAAAGTGATAGTTTTTTATCCGTTGACTTATATTCAAATTGGTGATTTGGATGCATGATATCTATATTATATCACTATGAATTGACTATCAAACTTTGAGCACATGCATGACTTCTTGGGATACAATTATGTTTACGTGTACCCATTTCCCTCTTCAGCCTATATAAAGCTACTAGTTGTTTTTGTTCTTTTCTATATCATGTGTATAGTAAATTGGGAATTGCCTGAAGCAACAAAATGGCCAAACTGGTGAGGCTGAATTTCCATGAATTTTCATTGTAGTAGTAGTTAGTTTTTTTTTTTTTTTTTTTTTTTTGTTGTTGTTGTTGTTGTTGTTGTTGTTGGAGTGTCAATTAACTTATGTTGCATTCGGTGGGTTTGGGTGCCAAAACTTTGAATGAGTGCAAACATTCAAACACAATTCTGAAATCTCCTTTTGGGGAGTGATTGTAGATGCATGTGATAGATTAAAACTAACTTTATAAATAGTTTGATTCAAAAAATATGCATCAACAGTTAATCATACAAAATGCGTCAGCCAATACTTAGTGTGCTTCCCTCAGTAACTTTATATAGGCTGAAGTGTGCTGCGTGCACTGTAGTAGAGCACGAGTATTGATCTTTAGGTTGAAAAAAAGAACTAGGAATATGTACAAATTTATAGAGATATTGCTTGTAATTAGTTCATAAATGCCAAGTTTAACTAGTGAATCATGTATTACTTTTTGATTTTGGTATATTGAAATTTTGTAATTCATCGTAGGAAAATTTGCTCTCAATTTGTTCATCTACAATGTGAAACCAATGTTTTTAGACCAAGACCTTTATTATTAACATTTTAACATTATAATTTTTTTTTTTCATATGTTTGACAGATTGGCAATGGATGGAATATAGTTCGGGGAGCATCAAAGGATTACATTTTGAATTTTTGGATATATTTTGTCATAGGTTTTTGTTATGAATTTGCAAGCTTGGAAGGTTTTTTGGAATTACATGTTTGAAGTTTTTTTCACATGTTTGATAGATTGGCAATGGAAGAAATATAGTTCGGGGAGTATCAAAGGAATACATTTTGAATTTTTGGATATATTTTGTCATAGATTTTTGTTATGAATTTTTAAGCTTAGAAGGTTTTGGGGCATTACATGTTTCAAGTTTGGGATTGTAAGAGATTTGTACTTAAATTGGATGTTTTGGATTTGATATGTTGTTTATATTTAATATGGTACTACTTTTGAATTAAGTTTATATTTTGGATGCTTTGCACAAGTGTGTTAATTTGAATTATATTTTGCTTATGTTTTTAGGTTTATGAATTATGTATTGAACATGAAAATTGTTTAAAAAAAATTATAAATAATGAATTTTTTGTGACAAGTTTTTTTAGTTGTAAATTTACTTTTGGTGACATTTTATTTATGTTGCTGAAACTATGTCAATTTTTTTAGCGACCCAAAACTTGATTGGTCGTCAAAAGCTTTAACATTCAACAACCAATTCTTTTAGTCACTGAAAGATATTTTTAGCGACGCATTTATACGTCGCTGAAACTTAACATGTCATCAGCTGAAGGCTATTTTTAGTGACTAAATGTTAATTTATGGCGACGAAAGTTTAGTCTTTTGGCGACGGAAATATTTGGTCGCCAATTTATTTATAAAGGCAACCAAAATTGATTTGGTCGCCGAAGCACTTAGTGACAGGGCCTCAGCGACCAATTTTGTTCATGTCGCGGATACTTTCAGCAACCAAAATTACACTTTTGGTGACTAAAATTCAGGTCGCTAAAAGTGTTTTTTGTTGTAGTGTGACAGGACGTAACAACTCTCTATCTCCTGTGAATCTCTTCATGAAATCAACGACCGAATTGGAGTTGTAAATAAAGCGTGTGATTACTTTTGCACAATCTAACACCTTTGCTAAACTTTTTTTCTTCCCAATATCCTCCAACATAAGATCAATACAATGAGCTGTATATCCTGTCCAATACAAATTCTCTTTTTTTTTGCATGAGTTTGTAACCTGCAGCCTTTATCGCAGCTTCGTTATCAGTTACGATTTGCACAACATATTCTTCTCTAATTTCTTCCACTACCTTGTCCATGAGGCCTAAGTAATAATCAGCTGTCCTATTAGGTACATCAGTTACATCCACAAACTTCTGAAAAATTGTTCCACGATTGCTATACACAAGAAAATTAACAATGTGCT
Source organism: Camellia oleifera (assembly GCA_022316695.1). NCBI lineage: Eukaryota > Viridiplantae > Streptophyta > Magnoliopsida > Ericales > Theaceae > Camellia > Camellia oleifera. The sequence continues at coordinate 132,347,667 of CM039318.1, forward strand.
TTCTTGTGGGCCCAGACCATCCATTACACATAATTGTAACACCTTTCTCAACCCAACTAGATTTATGAGATTTTATCCAATTGTGTAAAGCTTCATACTCTATTGTTAAATACACTTCAGTTACCTGTTTAATAATAAATAACAAACAAAAACTATTAACAAGCATCTTAATAATTTATTTATTTTTAAACATAGATAGAGTTTTTTCAAACTTTAAGTTAGAGGCTTACTTCATAAGCAGTAGGTAGCTTTGTTCTTTTTCCAACCTCTCTTGCAGTATCCAACATTGGTTCTAGCCATTTAGAATTAACAACATTAGTAGGCACTGGAGTGAACAATACAAACTGGCTAATTGCTCTTCCTAATTTTTTCTTTGTTTCTTTCAAGAATCTAGAGAAGAGTTTGGATTGTTTGTTGCCTTTGGTCCTATGAAGATTCACATTTATGTCTAATAATTGAACTTTTGGAGAGGATATATTAATCCATTTCCTAACTGTATTAGCCTTACGAACACTATGACTTCGCCGAGCAAAACCAGGAGGAGGTGCAACCTCAATATCACTAGCCCTATTTTGTCGGGTCATAACCATTTCTAAGGGCTGGTTTGGGGTACCCTATTTCAGCCAAAAAGTCAAAAAGTTACTCCAAAATCCAAAAAGATATCACTATTCACCAAAAAAAAAATATATATATATATTTTTTTTTCTGCCCAAAGGACAGACCGAATTGACCAAAGCACAGCCGGCAGTGCATATATACGGAAATGATTGGGTGTGATTGGCACACTCACTGCGTTTGGCCTGTGGGGGCTATCACGGGTCCCGTTTTGATAATCTGAACCGTTAAATATGTAGAACTCATCGAGTACTATATGTCTGCAAAAAATCACATTGATCGGATATCGATAACTATATGATCAGATCAGTTATGTAAGACAAATGGATGGTGTTATAATTAATGATTGAAAAATAAATATATCTGATCAGATAGCTATCGATATCCGATTAACGTGATTTTTTACAAATATATAGTGTTCGACGAGTTACACACTTTGAACGGTTCAGATTATTAAAATGGGACCCGTGATGACCCCCACGGGCCAAACAAAACCGTTCAATGTTTTATACAAAAATTAACCAATCATTTCTAATCCCATAACACTCAGCCGGTTGTACAGGAGGTGGTACGGCTGGGCCCCACTCCTCTCCAATCATCTCTTACACTTTTTTTATACAATTTTTTAATACACATTTTTCCATAAAAATCCAAAAAGTTAACCCAAACCTTCATATTTTTTTTTTGTCTTTTTTAGTCCAAAAAGACAAAAAGTGCACTTTTTTAGGACACCCCAAACAAGCCCTAAGTCCTCCTCATCATTTTTATCATCATTACACTGACTGGCTCTAATTTGTTTTGTCAATTCCTCATTCATCTTCCTTTTGTCAAGCTTTTTGCCCTTATAATTATTCAAATGATGCATCATTAGTTTTCGAACTTCACCACTGACATTAGCACAATGTGCGACTTAACCTTTCATATGGGCCAAATGTTGCTTCAACCTAGTTATACCACCATTTAGCTCTTTTCCACAAAATTTACACCTAATTTTATGCCAATTATTTTCTAGTGGAATTTCAAATTTCCAACCAATATCATCACTTGGAGGTTTTCCACTAGAACCACCTCGGTGCGCCATTATAACTTTCAATTATCTACAATAACAGTTTTCAATTAACAAATATTGTAATTCTAATTTAGTTACTAATAATAATGCATTTAAAATAAAATAAAAAATCTAAAATATTAAACCTCTTTACTTAACAATTAAACCTCTTTAAAAAAATCTGACAGATAAAACCTCTTTAAAAAAAATCTGATATAAAAATAATCTGAAATAAAAAAATTTGACAGATTAAAAAATCTAAAATAAAATCTGAAATAATAAAAAAAAATTGAAATAAAAAAATCTGACAGATTAAACCTCTTTAAATAAAAATAAAAAATCTAAAATATTAAACCTCTTTAAAAAAAAAATTAAACAATCAAGCTGTTGACAGATAAAAGTTTTGAAAACTGTAGTGAAAGTCAGTCAAGAAGATTCGATACATGAGCCTAATTACACACTGCTACCTACCACTTAATTTATTGGTTTTAATAGGTCCATGTACAATGAGTCTAACAAATCAACTTAAAGGAATGAAGAAGTGAAATAAATATGAAACATACTCTACAGGTACATTGCTAAGAAAAAAAAATAATAATATATATAAAAAATTATGTGCATTTCAAATATATTGAGCTTCTGAACTTATATATTGTGCATTTAAAAACAATTGCTCCTGAGTTCCATGCCGATAAAGTTAAGGTACTAATACAATACTAACCTCCACCTCTTATCATAATGTTAGATAATTTTTCAAACAAAATGATTAAATGGGAAAAATATGATTCAGAATTTGGTGCACATAATGTTGGACTTTGCAAAGAAACTAATCAACACATGGGAGACTGAAATAGAAAAACAAAGTGGGACAGCAAATATAAAAGTTGATGGGGATCTGCAGAGGTTTGCTTCAATATATATAAATTCCCATCCCATACCATAATATAAATAAATATATTAAATATCTATAAAACAAACAGAAAAAAAAAAAAAAAAAACAAATTATAAACCGAACACAACTTAACAAGCAAAAGCATGACTTATTCAACAAAAAGAAAAAACAGAGCATGAGAGAACAAACCTTCAACGAAGAAGCTTGAAATCAGTGATGGGTTTGGGTTTGGGTTTGGGTTCGATTCGATGCTTCTCCCTGCAAAACTTTACAAGATCGATGCCCCTGGGAGATGGATTTGGGTTTGATTGAGGATTTGGGTTTGGTCCGATTGAGGGTTTTTCTACACATTTATGGTGGTCCGTGAGTCTGTGTGTGTATTGCTTGAAGAAGACAAAAAATTTGAAGTGAAAGGTTTGAGTCCGTGAGTCTGTTTCCTTCCTTTTCTGCTTTTGTTTTTGTTTTTATAGGTACTTTGGTTGATTATTTTTTCTTTTGCAGGTGCTTTGCTCCTTTTTTAGCCATACCAGACTATATCGGAACTATATCGCTCACGTATCGGATTCAGACCGATACGTATCGGGAATTGGCCGCTACGAACGCGAAATTCATTCTCACCGGTATACCGGTAAGTATCTGACTCGGCACTCCAATATTCCGGTACGAACCGGCCGATACGTCACGTACGGGCCAATATTTAGAACCTTGGGTGTGGATATCAAAATTAGAACATGGGCTAACAAAGTGTGCTTCTTATTGAAAACTAGGCCTCTCTGGGCCTAATCGTTTAGAACATGGGCTTTATGTAATTATAAAGCTTGACCATTTGTCAACACAGGTCTTTCCCCATATACAGAAAATGACTTGCACCATATATATACAGGAGAGAATTGCACCTCGTGAATTTTTTTTTTTATATTTTATTTACATAATTTTCTTTTTCACTGCTCAAAAAAGACCAATAATCTCTATCATAATGTCAGTCACAAAGTTTGATTTGCTACTCAACCATTGAAGCTTTGTTATAAAACTAAAAAAAACCTTTGGTGCATGATTGGGAAGTGATTGTTGTTGGAATAGTGACAGATCAATTCATGTTCTGAGACTCTCTCCGATGTAGTTGAGGGTAGAGAGAGTCGAATCACTAACCAAAATTGTGTCCTCTCTCTGTGTCATATCATATCTCTCAGTTGAAACAGGGGAGGGTTGAGAGTCAAAGTAAAGGGCAAAACATGTCCATGACCTTGTCGTGGCATAACAAAGGACAACCCCACCATGTGTGGGGATAGCTTAATAGCTAAATCTCCCAATCACCTACGTACATGAATCCCATGAATCACTGTTAGAGAGGCATCGCCACCATTTCAGTTCAAGGGAGGTCCCCAAAAATAATATCAGACACCTCAGCGCATTTACTGTCGCCTTTATCGGTATCCACCCAACCCTCTCCCCCCTCTCTCGGGTTTTGGATCACCATATGATATTGTTTGTTTGTGCTCTAAACTTAGGTTAGGTTAGGTTCTACGTCAGTAGTCGTCATATTATCAAATTACATTTTTCTTAAAATTTTAAAATTTATTTTTTAAATCATATTATTTGTTGTCTTTTTTCTTCTTAAGACATGTGATTTGATATTTTGAATGTTGATACTCTGTCGATTTAATTTTTTATATTAATAATATATTCAACATAATTGACAAAATAACTGTTCAAAAAAGTGGAATGATCCTCACCATTGAGCACACCAGGGCACATGGGACACTTAAAAAAATATTTGAGACATTTAATTTATCACTTTTAATTATATGTCTGATAAATATTAAATTTTGATTTATTAAATATTTTATTATGTAAAATCTAATTTTAATATCACATCATTATAAATAATAAATTAGAAAAATGTAGTATTATTGGGGCACCTAATACACACAACGAGAGAGAGAGAGAGAGAGAGAGAGAGGCTCCTCATATCATATGAGCTATCCACAATCCAGAAACAACAACAAAATAGCTCATTGCAGGCTTTTTACAGTGAGCTTTATCCACTAACGTACATGCTAGCTTACAATGCATGCATGCATGCTTGCTGTCACCATAAATGACATGTAACATCCAATTCTAGGTCATGGGTTAGATATGTTGGTTATATTTAAGAGCGATCCTATGCTATCCAATGCCATTTTTGTGTACACAATTGTTGAGATAAAATGGTGTGACTTCCTACGTCCCATCATTTCAAGTTAAAATTTTAAAACCCATAATTTAAAATATATATTATAAATAGAATTTTTATAAAAATGTTAATAAGAATAATGTTGCTCTGATATTTTTAAAATTTTAAACTAAATAATGGATGTTTTGCTTTGAAATGAAGGCTAAGTTTGGGGGTTGGTTTGGGATGTTATGAAAAAGTGCACTTTTTAGTTTATTGGCTTATATGAGTTTGGATTAGGTTTGATGTGATGTGTTAGAGAGATGATATGACTTAAATAGGATAGTGATTTTTTGACTTTTTGTATTATTTAGGTTATGCCAAACTTGGCCTAAATAATACAAAAGTCAAAAAGTCACTATCCTATTTAAGTCACATCATCTTATTTAAATCACATCACCTTTCTAACACATCACATCAAATCCAACCCAAACCCAACCCATATAAGCTAATAAGTCAAAAAGTACACTTTTTTAAAACATTCCAAATAAAAAAAAAATCACATTATTTTTGTATGAAAAAAAAAATCTTGTTTGTGTAGTGTTACTATTTCAAAATCAATAATGTTAATGACAATGATTAAATTTTTAAATTTGTTTATTATCAAAAGTGTCAGTGTAATGCTACACTTTTGAGATACAATATAAATAGGTTAATAGTTTAATCTTCTAAATAGGTTAATAGATTAATAATTCAACTGGTATCAGAACAAACATTAGATCACTTATCCAATAATTAAAATATTTTTAAAAAATTAAAATTGAGTCTTTTTCTAAAAATTTACTATCACTTATTTTTTTGAATGAAAATCAATTTGTATACAATTTTACAGATGAAAATATGTGTTTCGTCTCATAACCCTTCTACTGCAAAAAGTGATACTATAGAGTTGAACCCTTTTCAATTTTATTTTTTTATTTTTTTATTTTACCCTTTTCAATGCTATGCGCAAGAAAAAATTGTCAAAAAAAAAAATATCTTAAAATGGTGTGTATAACTAGATTTAAAATTGGTGCAATGTGAATTAAATTTTTAAAAAAGAAAAAATTACAAATACACTACTTGAGATTTACTTAAAATACAAATTATTTTTTGTGATTTAGAAAATTATTAATACTTCATTGTCAGAATTTTTTATTTAAAAAAATTAAATTTCTATATGCTCTTTTATACTATGATAAGATTATTTAAATTATTAATTAAAATAAAATTTTGATATTATTAAAAATTAATAATTAATTTCATGATTTATTAATAAAATTAATTATTTATCATAAAATTAAAATTTTCAGAAGACAAAATATAATTTTAACAACAATGATTTAGACCACTAAAAAATACACCACTAATAGCATTAATACATTGGGAATGATAAAAATAAAATAAAATAAAATAAAAATAAGGCATAAAAAGTGGACCGAGTCTACTGCCACATCATTAATGCTCCCTCTAGTAATTCCTTTTTAGTACTCCCAAGTATTTTTCATAATTTTAATATGAGACAAATCTATTTTAAATAAATATAAAGGAGTATACTCTTGAACAAGCTCGAGCCTTGTGCTGTAGATCCTAGGAGTAGTCCCGCAGATATCATCACCACCGACCAAAGGTCTTGCATCAGATTTCAGATCTCTAAAGCTCTAAAAAGCTTGCTCACTCATTTCTTGTTTATTATTTTTAGGGTAAATTAAAAGTCTAATTATCAAATTTATTTAAAATACAGATTATCTTATGTAATTTTAAAAGTTATAAACATTTTTTTGTTATAATTTTTTATTTAACGGAATTAAATAAAAAGATAAAATTTATAATTGTTTTCCAATATTATAATAAAATTACCTAAATTATTAATTGAAACATATTTGTAACATAATTAAAAACTACTAATTGACTTGATGATTTATTAATAAAAGTGACAATTTGTTATGAAATTTAAAATCTCAGAGGGTGAAATGTAATTTTCATAATTACATAGGGCAATTTATATTTTAATCAAATCTCAAGAAGTATATTTATAATCTACCCTTATTTTTATGAGATTTTCCAATAAAATAAAAATAAATAAAATTATGAGGCAATATTCTAGATATTATGGTGTACAACTAAACTTATAATATGTGTTTGATTTTAAGATATTATGTGCAATTAAAATAAATAAAAATAAAATAAAATATTTATTATATATTATGTGTCACTTAAATAATAAGAGTCTTTTTGATCAGACTTATGATTTTAATTCAAGTCCATCTAATTTAATATATATATATATATTAAATACTCCCGTTGTCTAGTGTGTCTAATTTAAAATATATAAATGAGTTTTAAGTTCAAATCACTCTCTTCTGTATCTAATGTAAATATATATATAAATTATCAATAGATCTTACTTTTGAGACTTATTACCCACTAAGTATTATTCATATAACTCTTTCTTGTTTTTATAAATAAATTTATAATGATAAATTTATTAGTCAAGACCTGTAGATAAATAAACTTAGTTAATAAAATTGATTGGTACATGTCCCCATTTATCAATTAATAACAACAGATGATAATATGTACATGTAATGTAACACCTTCCTTGTCTTTTAGTGCATGTGTATTGTTTTGTTTCTTTGATGCTACATAGCAATGCTTGTATATGTTTGTTACTTTGGACATCAACATTAATTGCCGAAACCAAACAAATGTTGTCGCTTTGTCTTACATAAAATTTTGACTTTGTAGCACACAGATCAATCTAAGGATGCCTCTTTAGACTTTTCAGTCTTTACTTCTCTGCCAATAAGGTAATGGGTACTAGGGTATGGTTTGAAATTTGAAATTCACCATATTCATGGTCGGTGAAGCACCAACAAAAGTTTTGCAACTTTTTATTAATAGCAACACATATTTATGTTTGCATTGGACTTACATTTATTTTATTTTTTTTATTTATTTCTTTATTTATTTATTTATTTTTGAACGGCTAAGAAAAACTTTATTGATGAACAACAAAATGAAAGGATACATCAATAAAGAGGAGCTCAGAGCTAGGACAAGCTCAAAGCTCCGGTTGGTGAGAAACCAACAAAAAGAAAGAAACAAAAAACAGAAGTTGGCTAGACATAACACCGAGCAACCAAGAAGACAGTACAAAACACCTATGAACAACTCAACTCTACCATCACTTTGTTTGTCCCAGTAAACAGCAACTCTACCTTCACTATGTTTGCTTGCAGATCAACCCAGTTCACCCTCTTGGATGACAAATCACAAAGTGCAGATCACCCACCCAGCTCCAAAAAACAGAACACACCAGGTAACTCCCCTCTGTGTACCACACAGCAACAAAGAGCAGACCCAGGAGAAGTAATACAGATGGTAACACAAAACAGAACAACACAGACCAACCTGACAGCCTTCCCACTCTGATAAAACTGAAAGCCAGCCAAGAGCAGTCCAGATAACAGGGCAGCCTTATTATTACTTTAACCCCCTGGATAGGCCACAGATCAAGCAGAATGCACACCACTCAGCAATGCACCAGAACTGAAAATAGACCAGAATCAGGCACCAAAACCCTGCAGATCAACCCCGACCACCTAAACAAACTCGAATCTGACTGATATTATACAGAAAATCATTAATGGAGAATGGCCAATCCTTAGATGAGGCCTTCAGCCAAATTGCTAGCCTGATAATAATAGACTCCTTGAGCTCCTCCAAATCCGGTTGAACACCATTAAACAAGCAGTCATTCCGAAGTTTCCATATAGACCACATTGCAACCAGGGGGATAGCAAGCCAAATCCTTCTAACAGCTTTCAAAAGACAGGTGCCATCCCACCAGTTCAGCAAGCCTTCAACAGAACCAGGTACAACCCAAACCAAACCCCACCACTTCACTAAACCAGCCCAGACCTTCCAGATCAGAGGACAAGAAATGAGGACATGTGTAGCAGTTTCAGCCTCTGATTTGCAGAAAGTACACTCAGTTGAGACTGCCGCACCCAACACTCCAACCCTTTGAAGGAAAGCCGAAGTTTTGATCTTGTGTTTCCAAGCTAGCCACCCAAAAAATTGAACTTTGGGTGGGATATAATTAATCCACACCAGATTACAAGTACTTGCAGCTGCACCAAAACCCAGTTCACAGATCCTATACAGAGAAGCAACAAAGGATTGACCTGGATTACAACCCAGCCACCTTGGATGATCCTTAACCCCCAAACTTAACATAGGAGCTTCTGTTAGCAAGGCAGTGAGCCTGATTACCTCCTCAACCTCCCATTGCCTCAAAGCCCTTCTTAGACAAAGATCCCAAGCCCCAGAGCTACCTTTTTTATCAACAAAAAACTTTACAGAGCCATTCTTCTCAGTAGAGAGTGAAAATAGTCTAGGGAAAGCCTCTTTAAAACAAGTGCCACCACACCACATATCATGCCAAAATCTCACTCTATGCCCATCTCCCACTTTAATTTGAAATTTGTTGGCAAAGAACTGAAATAGATTGGTACTATGCTCTGCCACTGCTATGATATCACCCCATAACTTAGACCATCTAATACCACCGGATTGGTTTGGGAACCAAGCTCCAACTTCAATTTTATACTTCTGACAAATCACCTTTTTCCACAATGCTTGATCTTCATTAGCAAATCTCCACCACCACTTCAACAATAAGCACGAACTTACCTCTCTAATTCTCCTTATTCCCAACCCACCCTGATTAATGCTCTTGGTAACCTCCTTCCACTGCACTAGGTGAATTTTTCTTTTCAATTCTGTGCCTCCCCATAAGAAGGCTGCTTGAATTTTATCTATTTCCTTGGCCACACCTTCTGGCAACCTGAAGAGGGAGAGGTAATAAACAGGCAAACTGGACAAAACTGATTTTATGAGAGTCACCCTTCCAGCATAAGATAAGAATCTCCTTTTCCACCCAGCTAGTCTGCCTTTTATCTTATCTAAGACAGGTTGCCAAAATTTCTTCCTACTTGGAGATGAACCCAGAGGCAAACCCAGAAATTTCAGTGGCAGATTTTGATGTTTACAGTTAAGGAGTGCCCATCTAACTTTGTCAATTTTGAAATAATAATTTATTTTGATGAGTATATTAATTTGAAATAAATGGATTCAAATTTTGCACATAATTAGGTATAATTTTTTATTTACAATTTTTCTATTTATATATTATTTTTTGAACTTTAGAGATCATTTTGGGGTAAATTAAAGAAAACTCTAAACTTGAAATATGAGGAGATGAGTGGAGCAACCAATTAGTCTAGCTTAATTGGCTACTCAAATATACTTTTACTCGAGAGGTTAGTTTGTTTCTAATTATTTGTTTCTATATCAAGTTTTCTTATTATGAAACTCGCTCTTATATTATTTATCAGTTGTTGTTGGGGCTCTTTCTTAATAGTAGGTTGTCCAATTTGAAACAAGATTGAATCAATGTAATTTTAGACTTGAAAATTTTAGAAATTTCCTAAATATTGATTTGTGATTATGTATCAATTTTAAACAGTAAATATTAATCCCAATCAAATAATCAAGACAAATTGATACAACGATTTTAACGTGAAAAAAATCACAATTGGAGTTCCTCCAATTGTGATAAAAAATCACGGCTAAAGTCACAAAACAATCCACTAAGAAGACAAAAGGAATTACACAAGTTCACTCTCAATTACCTAGCAAATCCACGTCCGAATTAAACCGATTCCTATATGCCTCTTCCACCATAGTCTTCACCTCGGAGATGTCTTGCCCAACGTTAAATCCACAACGCCGATGTCGAATCACAACGACGAATCACAACGATAAGCTACTCTGGAATCCACCAAACTTTCAGGCCCTAATTTCACAGAATCCACCGAAGAAGAACACTCTCTTTTGTATAGAATAAACAAACAATCTTTTGATGTATACTTCTTAAACCATGAGTTGAATACTCAATCAAACATTAAAGAAAACTAGCAAAATAGCTCAAGAAGAAAACCCTAAAACCCTCAAAAAGATCTGGAAGCCGTAATCTAAAATCTGACTGAACCGCACCTTTTATAGCAAACTGTTCCGCAATCTCTGTTCGAGCGCAAGAATGGACGCTCGAGCGGATTGACGCTCGAGCGCAGAAAGTTCCGCTCTAGTGCAAAAACACAACTTCCAGTATTTTTGCAAACAATTCAAACTTCTAGAATCAAAGATTCTCCACTCGAGTGCACAAATGGCCACTCGAGCGGACAAGCAACTTCTCTGCTCGATCCCTGACATAGTCAGCAAAGTGGCAACACATGAAAGAATTAAGACCACAAACTCTTTTGCATAGGTACAATTCGGATTGGATTCGCATCTGAAACTCATAGTCTCACCGAAATAAAAGTTCAAATACAATTACAACTGAAAGGAGTTTTATTAAACATGATTGTCAAAAATAAAAACCCAACAAGACTGGATCCAAAATTTCTTCAGCTTGAAATTGAATCAAACCAACTCAATGTAATGTAGTTCAGGTTGAAATTGTAGTTTCAATATGTTACAAATTAGTGAGTCATTTTTTGAAAAAATATAACTTCCGTTTCAATCTTGCAAAATTAGAAATTTCTTTAAAAATTTGAAGAGCAATGATATACATAATTTTATTATTATTTTATTTTCTTATTTTTAGATAAGATAATAGAGTTTATATTAATAAATACACATGAGATAAAGTGGTGAAATAAATAAATAAATATTACCAATTGACTCAAAAAATAAATAAAGAGTAAGAGAGGAAGAAAGAAAGAAAGAAGGAAAGAACGTGAGTGGAGAAAGATGCAACTAAAACGGCTAACATAAGCCAAAAAGAAAGAAATTCAGGAAAGGACAAAGGTAGTAAATTGGGAAGTCTGTCCACTGAGATGCTTATACTGACTTAAATACGTATCTGAAGGAATTGGATGTGTGCAAGGTGAAAAGGGTTGAGTGGTCAAATCATTAAAAGTAAGTTTTTATGTGTATTGCTCTTAAAAAAAATTTATGTATATTTATTAAATAGCCTACACTTATATTGAGGTAAATAAAGTGGTTGAATAAAATCAATAATAAAATATTATTATATTTTTTTATAAATTTTTTGAATATATTATACTTAGTATTTTTTTACTTTTATTAAAATTTTACTTTAATTTTTTCAGTTTTGATTGTAATAGTCAACAGTTAAGTTATAATTTTACTCTTTCATCCATTTTCTGTTAACAAATAGTGATAGAATTTGTTATGTGAAGTATGTGATATTTTTATCATTTTATTAGTATTTTTATAATTTTATTAAGATTTTACTTTAATCTTCATACTTTTATCAAAATCTTATTTTAACTTTATAAATGAATGACACGATGAGATTGAAATTTGATTCATTGTCTTTTGAGTGGAAGCATGGAAGAGATTGTGGTTAAGTCCAGTGGGCTAAGTTGTTGTAGCTATCTTTTTTGGCTTGGTTGTTTTTTGCTTTTCGGTCTTGTTTGTTTGATTGATTAGGTTAAACAGGATTATGAATGTGATAAAAATGAGTGAGGTGATATTATGTTAGAGATATAAGATAAAATATATTTGTTAGTATACTAGTATGATGGTATTAGTTAGTTAAATCTATAAATTTATTCAAAAACCTTCTTCACATATAATCTACTTTTGTTGATTTTTTAAAGTAGAGGGCAAAATGATAATTTAGCAATTATTTTGTGTGAGAAAATTAGCTATACCAGGGAACTTCTACTTGCACATCCTCAATCCCCTCTTTACACATATTTAATAAAAAATATTTTTATTATAATTTTATTTTCAAGTGAAATTATTATTATGAACATTAAATAAACTTATCCGGAAGTTGAATGTCGAAAAAATAAAAAAGATTCGGAACTCTATTTCCGAACAAGTTATTTATTTTCGGAATGCTACTTCCGAACCAATTGTTTATTTTCGAAAATTTACTTCCGAACCAATTATTTATTGAAAAATATGTGTAAAGAGGGGAATGGGTGTGTGTAAATAGAAGCTCCCGCTATTCCAACCCTTCCATGGGAATGCTAATCCCACCATGGGAGGAGATTTATATTCCCATGAGATTACTAATCACATACCATTTTGTTGTACACAAACATGGGTTAAATGGGTGGTAATCCAATCTTTCCTCTCAAATCCTCAATCAAACATGGCCTTAGAGTGCCTTGTGTTATGTCTAGTGTGCCTTTTGTTCTGTTTGTTGGTTTTTGATAAGCTATCCACCATCAGACCAATCACCAGATTAAGCATCCAATACAGAGATTGAGTCACAGTCACAGTATCATCATCAAGCACACCAATTCCACACTCTAAATCTGTCTATCATACCATGTATCTCACAAGCATGTCTAGCTAGAGAATCTTGTTATAACAGAATTGGTTGAAGAGTCTGTTAGCTCGTTAGTTAGTCATGGTTACTATATCTCACAGTATAAATATCTGTGTAAGTTCCTCATTTTTTAATCAATGAGAAATAAGTTTGTGATTTTCAATATGGTATCAGAGCATGTTTAGCTCTCACGAGCACAATTCAAGATCCTCCAATAGCGAATTCATCTTTGCCTTCATCGATGTCATTCGCTTCCTTCAATCTGAGTTTACTCTTGTCAAATTTCAGTTCTTTGGTCACTATTAAGCTTGATTCAAGCAACTTTCTCATATGGAGAAATCAAATGCAAAATGTGTTGTAGTGCTACTAGCTTTCTTGGCTATGTCACTGGTTCTATTCCATGTCCAGCAATGGAGATTACTGTTTCCTCTGGTACTTCATCTCTAAATCCCGCATATATAGAATAGCAAATGATAGATGCTCATCTTCTCAACTATTTAACAGCCACATTATCATCTACAGTGTATTCTTTTATTCTTCATCTACAAACAAGTAATCAAGTTTGGCAGATTCTTGACAAACGATTCACTTCAATTTCACGATCACATATTCATCAATTAAAGAATTAGCTTCAAACAATTCATAAGAAATCATCTTCTATGGAAGCTTATCTTTCACAGATTAAGGAGATCTCCAGATTGAGGATCTGGTATTTTTGGCTTTGAAAGGATTACCTGATGAGTACAACTCATTCAAAACCTCTATCCAAACAAGATTTGAAGCAGTCTCTATGGCAAATCTATGCTCCTTATTATGCTCGGAGGAAATTCATGTTCAAACTAAATTGAAGCATTGATCTAGTAATCATCCTAATAGTGCTTATTCTGCAACAAAAAGTTCTCCATCCTCCTCTAATAATGCAATTGAATCTTCGTATTCTTCTACTTTTGGCTCTAATAGAGGTTTCAACACTTACAGAGGTAGATATTAGTATAGGGGCTCTAGAGGATGCAGGTTTAATAATTCTCATGGTAGATACAACAACAGGTCTCATAATACTCGAGGTAGAGGAGACTACTCTTCTCATGGTCCTATCTATCAGATCTGTGGAAAGTCAGGGCACAGTGCTTTGGACTGTTGGTATAGGTTAGACACTACTTTTCACTCTTCTCCTACACCTCAGTAGAAGTCTTCTCCACTCTCTTCTCAAGCCTATGCTGCCACAGTGCCTTAGCTTGTAACTTATCTATCCCTCCTAGGTACATCGATTCAACTGTTATAAATCACTTGACTAATGACCTTTCTAATCTTCATCATTTCAATCTTATCAAGGTTCTGAACATGTTCAAGTAGGCAATGGCTCTACTTTACCCATTCACCATATAAGTAAAAGTCTTTTTCCTACGTCTGCTTTTTCTTTCCATCTTCCTAATATGTAACATGTTCCTTCTATTTCCTCTAATCTCTTATATGTTCATCAATTAACAAAGGATCATAATTGTCTTGTAATATTTGATGCTGACTCATTTATCATTCAAGACAAACTCATGAGCAAAGTCCTGCATAGAGGAGCTAATGTTCATGGTCTTTACCAATTTACACCTTCATATTCATCCTTTTCATGCTCTTCTCAAGCTCATCAAACTACTACAACTACTCTTGCTTTTGATCTGCCCTGGCATCAAAGGCTAGGTCATCCCTCTTCTCTCAAGCTTCAACACTTGACTGAGAAATTACCTAATAAACCTTGCATCAATAAACATTTGTCTTGCTTGGACTGTAATGTATCTATGAGTCATAGATTACCATTTACATTGTCTAGTACTCTATTGATTGTCCTTTTTCACTTGTACATGCTGATGTCTGGGGGCCATTTACTATTAATAATGCTCCTTTTTTATTCTTTGTATTGTTTGTGGATGATTGTAGTCGTTTTACTTGGATATATCCTTTACATTACAAAAGTGAGGTATATAACAAGTTATTTGAGTTCAAATTATATGCTTGAAACACAATTTCACACTCATCTTCAAATACTTAGAACTGATAGAGGGACTAAATTTGTGAACAACAAGATTGCTTCTCTTTTATTTGCTTATGGCATTGTGCATCAAACTAGTTGTCCTTACACTCAAGCTCAAAATGATGTAGCTGAGCGAAAACATCGTCATGTTATTGAAACGGCCATCACTCTTCTTCATTAGTCTTCTCTTCCCTTAATCTATTAGTTTGATGCAGTTGTCACTGTTGTGTATCTCATCAATCGAATACCTAGTAGTGTTCTTTCTCATAAGTCTCCATTTGAAGTCTTGTTTCATTCTCTTCTAGATTTTTCTCTTTTCAAAGTTTTTGGTTGTCAATGTTTCCCATGGCTTAAGCCTTACACAACACATAAACTTCAACCTAGGTCCATGGCTTGTGTGTTTCTAGGATATCACCCTACTATTAAAGGTTATCAGTGTCTAGAACCTATTACTGGAAAAATCTATATCTCTAGGCATGTCTTGTTCAATGAGACTTGTTTTCCCTTTGCTATTTCATCCACTCTTATTTCTTATTCTTCATCTTTTTTGCCTATTCTTTATTCCTTTTTCTAGCCATCTTCATCTTCTATTTCTTCTTCTTCAAAGTCTCATTCCTCAGTCTCTCATTCTCAATCCTCTCCTAGTTCCTCTTCTTCATCAATAGGTTCCTTTTCTCCTACTCCTTTGTGTTCTTCTCCAGCTTCCCATGCTATTCCAATCCACTCTATTTCTATTGATCTGTCAGTTCCACCTCCTTCTACTGTTCCTTCTTCTTCTTCTAATATTCATCCTATGACTACTCATTCCAAAGTTAGACCTGTTGCTCTTATTGTTGTTTTTTATCTTCTTCAGAATGAACCTTTAATTGTCAAGAAGGCTCTTACCTCCTCTGTCTGAGTCACTGCTATACAAGAGGAGTATCAAGCTCTTCAATAACAAATTTCTCTTCCTTCAAATAAAGTTGCCATTGATTGTAAATGGGTTTTTCGAATCAACAGGAACTCAGATGGGTCTGTGGCTCGATACCTTTAACAAGAGGGTATTGATTTTCAGGAAACATTTAGTCCAATGACTAAACTCCCAACCATCCGGATTCTGCTATGTATGGCTCTTCATCATCAATGGTCCATCAAGAAATTAGACATCTCTAATGCTTTTCTTCATAGGAAATTAGAAGATGATGTTTACATGTTACAACCACCTGGTTTTATTCAATCTCCTGATCAAGTGTGTAAGTTGAACAAGGCTCTATATGGTCTTAAACAATCCCCTTGGGCTTGGTATTCTACATTTGCCTCTTTCTTTCTTTCTCAGGGGTTTAACAATAGCCAGTTAGATACTTCACTCTTTGTTCATCATTCCTCTGCTGGCCTCATGCTTCTTGTGGTGTATGTTGATGATATCTTGGTTACAGGAAGTGATCCATCTCTGGTTTCTAACTTGATCACTCAGATGCACTAAGGTCTTTTCCATGAAGGAATTGGGTTATGTCTCATATTTTTTAGAGATCTCCGTGTAGTGTCAAAGTGTTGATTATTTTCTTTCTCAAGCTAAGTATGCCACTGAGTTGTTACACAAAGCTGGCTTAGTTGATTGTAAGCCGTGTTCCACTCCATTGGCTCTCAAGCCACTTTCTACATCTCATGATTCTCTTTCTTTTTCTAACCCCTCTTTATACCTTAGGATCGTTAGTGGCTTACAATATTTCACTATTACTTGCCCAGATCTTTCCTTAGCCGTTAATCAGGCTTGCCAATTCATGCATCTTCCTACCAATGGGCATTTTCAATTAGTTAAAAGGTTGTTACATTATATCAAAGGTACTCTTGATCACGGTTTGCAATTTACATCGGGTCCTTTTTCTATTATGCCTTTTCTGAATCCAATTAGGCTGGTGACTGTATTGATTGTAAATCCACCTCTGGTTATTGTGTGTTTCTCTTTCCTAACTTGATTTCTTGGTCTGCCAAGAAACAAGCTACTGTTTCTCGTTCCTCAACTAAGGCCGAGTATAGTGCACTTGCACATGTTACTGCCAAAATGACTTGGTTACAGTAGCTTCTTACATATATGTGTATCTCCTCTCCTACCATTCATGAACTCTGGTGTGATAATCTCTCTGCCATGGCCTTAGCTTCTAATCCTAGTGTTTCACTTCCTTGCCCATTTAGCTTGCTAGGGAATGATAAGCTATCACCATCAGACCAACCACCAGATCAAGCATTCCAATACAGAGGTTGAGTCACAGTTCACAACATCATCATCAAGCACACCAATTCCATACTCCAGATCTATCTTTCATACCATGTATCTCACAAGCATATCTAGCTAGAGAATCTTGTTATAACAGAATTGGTTGTAGAGTCTGTTAGCTGGTTAGTGAGTTAGTTAGTCATGGTTACTATATCTCACGATATAAATATCTGTGTAAGTTCTTCATTTTTTAATCAACGAGATATAAGCTTGTGATTTTCAATAGTTTCTCAGCAGCTTAAAGCTTGTGCTAGTATATGATTAGATATGATTTTAAGTGTCAATCTAGTTGAGATTTTAAAATTATGTTATGATATTCTTTGCAGTCTCTCCTTTTTATTGATGTAATTTCACATACTCTGTGTGATTTGATTCATCAATAAAATTTCTTTTATCAATAAGAAAAACACAATTAAAAATGAAAGAATTAAAATAAAAATTTTATAAAAGTGTAAGGGTACTTACTAAGGGGTGGTTTGAGATGATCTAAATAAATGTACTTTTTGACTTTTTGTGAAATATGGATTGAATATGAGTTGGGTTTAAAATGATATAGTAGAGAGGTGATGTGACTTAAATAAGATAATGTAACTTAAATAGGACAGTGAGTTTTTGATTTTTTAACTTTTTTAGAGTACCCCAAATAAGGTCTAAATGTAATTTATTTAAAAATTATATATAAATGTCATTTTTCATATAATAATAGCATACAACATTCCCATCTTTAAAAAAAAAATAGCATATAACATGTGTTTATACATAGAAGATCAGTATAGATATATGTATATAAGGTCCGCTAGGTTATGATAGCAAGAACCCTAAAGAGACGGAGGCAGATGCGGGAGATGGAGAATCAGATAAATGGCTTATTGCCCGGGGGTTCATAAGAGAGATGAGATGATGACCTTTTTTTTTTCCCCTCTCTCTCTCTCTCTCTCTCTCTTTCTCTCTCTCTCATAACTGGAAAGCAACATGTGAGAGAGTGTGAAAGCTATTTCACCCTCATGCAAACGTCCCTTTCTTTCTCTCTCTCTCTCTCATTGGGAATGCCAACCACACACGTTCCTTTCTTGTAACATCATCATGTGTATGTAACTGTAGGTTAATTGGAGCTCTCTATTTTGGAGAAACGGTGGAGTTAGAAAATTAAATTAAAGGAGGTATTTATTAATCATAATATTAAAAAATTTTATAAAAATATTTTATATAAGTTTTTATGATTGATTTTGAGAAATATTAAAAAAATAATTTTTTTGTAATTAATGTATCATGAATAATATTAAAAAAATATGGATATTAGTTTTAAAATAAATTATATAATGATAAATTTTTTATACAAAATTTGATTAAAAAATCAATATAATAGTAATACCACGTCATTATTGATATGTAATATCACCAACTAATAGTACATAAACAAATAGAGAGTGAACTTCACATGTCAAATATAACTAACAATTCAATAAATTTCATATCTTTATAGTGAGATTACTTATACTTGCATGTCAATAATAATGATATCACCGTTACATTTAAAAAATTTCATAGATAATACGATTTATAGTAGTTTCTTCATTTTCAATTAAAATAACCATAATTGTTCTCATAATTTTTAAAATTTCATTAACATTTCACTCTAATAACATTTTTTGTAATTTTTTTATTTAAAATATTTTCTTTATGTTTGCAAAATTTAAAAAAAAAATCCAAAAATCCAAGGGGGGCACATGGCCTCTATGGGCCTTCACTCCCTCCGCCACTGTCTAGGGGTGTTGCTTGAGCCGACGCAATTCAAGCAATTCAAATTCAATTTAAATTTTTTTAAGATTTAGACAAGATATTTTCAAATTTGATATGGGTTTTAAATTTGGGCGGGCTTAGGAAAAGACGTCAAACAATCTGAGTAACTTAAAACCAGAATTATAAATATGTAAATATATAAAAATATTAAATATACATATAAATTATTAGTCATTACAAAAATTAAATTATATTGAATATATATTATATATACAAATAACATAAAATCTTACTTTTATTTTGACTCATAAATTGTAAAAACTACTATAGCAACATCTCTTTTGCATTATATCAATTATTTGTTTTGTTAGTATTAATGATTTTCTATTAAAAAAATGTAAATAGAGTCAAATTTTAATAATTTAATAATGAAGCTACACACCAAAAAAAAAAAAAAAGAAAAGAAATTCATTTACAATTCGGGTTTAACTTGGGTCAGACTTGGACAAGCAATCTTGAGTTATAATTTAGGCCTAGGCAGGTCTCAGCATAATTTGGACTGGACTTGGACAACCTCCCAACCCAACCAAACTCACTCGAGTTGCCCCCCTATCTCTATCCATCTTATGATTAGTAGATTAACCACATAATTATATAGGAAGATTAACTAATAAGTCCCATATTTTTTACTTATAATTCATATAGTCTCATATTTTTTCTTGTGATCCATTTAATCATTTTGGATGTATAATGACTCATTTACCCTCCACATTGGAGTGTCACATTTAGAAAAAGCATACTAATTTTTTTTTAATGTCACATCATACCCATCACGTTAGAATGTCAAATTTGGAAAAGTACACTAAAAAGTTTTTAATTTCAATTGTGATAAAGACCCCCACACATACATGACCCTCACAACCCCCCACTCTTATCCCAACCACTCATAATATGGGGCTCACACATACATGAGTGGACCCCACACACAGAGCAACGGCCAAGATCAAATTGAGGATCACGAAACCCCCAAAAACGGGAGTCCCAAACATTTCTATTTTAATTTTTTTAGAGTGTCACATTATACTCACCATGTTGGAGAGTCACATGTCACGTTTGGAACAAGTACACTAAGGAGTTTTTAATTTTTTTAGAGTGTCACATCATACTCGTCATGTTGTCACATTTGGAAAAAGTACACTAAAGAGTTTTTAATTTTTTTAGAGTATCATGTCATACTCGTCATGTTGTCACATTTGAGAAAAGTACACCAATGAGTTTTTATTTTTTTTAAGTATGACATCATACCTGCCACATTGTCACATTAGAAAAAAGTATACTAAAGAGTTTTTTTTTTTTTTTTTGAGTAAAAATTTTACAGTATCACATCATACCCGCCATATTGTCACATTTTAAAAATGTACACTAAGGAGTTGGAGTATCACATTATACCTGTCACATTAATGAAAATGTATAGTTGTCCACCAACATACTACCAAAATAAAAAATTGAACCACGCAAAAAGAAACTCTCCACTAATAAGACTTAACAGATCAATAAAAAAAATTAAGACTAATTGAAATATTTGTTTGTGAGATGGTATTTTTTAATAAATATCTCAATATATATAAGGTTAATTATATTTTTAATGTATAAATTATATTAATTTAGTATCTAACGTATGAAAAATATTTCAATTTGATTCTCTAACTTAATTTTGTCAATAGAGTCTTTTAAAATTAGGAATAAAAAAATTACAATTTTAATTTCTAAAATATGTGATTTATATCATTAAAGTGGAGGTAATTGGTGCATTAAGGATCCGAATTCATTCATATATGCACTATGACCAACTTATAAAGCAATAATCATTGCTTATGATCGCCCTTATTAAGATAGAGATAACCATAAAATAGTTTCAATCTCAATCCATTTTTGTTATATTTCTAAATATTTTTACTTATTTTTAAACAATTTTTCACATATTTCTATAAATTTTTGCACATATCTCAATTCAAGTATCAAGATTAATGATCAATATTCAATCATTAGATCGTGATTAGCATTTTGACAAATAAATTACAGTATCTGGAAAAGAGGGTAAGAGAATTGACCATACTGGCAGCTCTTGTATATCTATACTAAACAAACATAGACCACACACCTCTCTCTGCCCCTTTCTTTTCTATAACTTCTTTTTATTCCTCTCTTTGCTCCTTTCTTTCACACAACTCATAATCAAGAAAAGGCAGATCCAAGAAGGTGGTGGTTAATCTGTCAACCCCATCAATCAATCAATCAATCAATCACACAGTCCAATCAGTTTTTAAAAGAAACAGAGAGGAATCAAACATGTCCTCCTCCTCCTCCTCCTCTTCTTCTTCTACCTTGTCACAGGAACACGACCACCTCCCTCCCTCCGAGCAACTCTGTTATCTCCATTGCAACATCTGCAACACTGTCCTCGCGGTATTGCTACCTTTCTTTGACTTTGTCTCCCACCAATTTGCTAAATTTTTTTATTTTTTATTTTTATCAACAAAAGAAGAGAATTTTATTGATGTAAACAAAAATCATTTGCTCATAGTCAACCCAATTAGGATAACAACGATATCAAGATACGTCAGTATGAGTAATACAAGCAAGAGGTTGTTTTAGTTTAACTCTTTGGCAGCCAAGTCTCTCTTAGCTGGTTGGAAGATTTGGAAAAGAATTTGAAAAATAAAAGAGAAAATGATTGTGAAATTAAGTAAAATATAAATATATTTTATTTATATTTTACTTATCTTTTCTCTTTTTATTTTCAAATTCTTTCCCAAATCTCCCAATTAAACATAACATTAAAGGAAGGTCCTGCGTTTTAAAAATAGGGATAAGATTTAAATGATTACACGAAGAGTGTGAGAGTCCAACTTTCCAATAGCAACTAACTATTAATTTATATATATATATATCAGCAATACATTTATACATAGGTAGATATATAGTGCAGTATGAGCCGATATATTAGTAATTATGGATATGGAAAGTCCAAATCTTGAATCTTGGCTATGGGTTTTCTTTGTTTTAATGGCAGGTGAGTGTTCCTTGCACCAGCTTGTTCAAGACTGTCACGGTTCGATGCGGCCACTGCACGAACCTCCTGCCAGCGAACATGCTCGGGTTGCTTCTGCCTTCAACTAATCAGCTTCATTTGGGTCACACTTTCTTCTCTCCTTCCCATAATCTTCTGGTATATGATCTCACTTCTTGTTGTCCATGTTTTCTTAGCTTAATTTTGTTTGAAAAGCACTGACATGTTCTTGTTTGGGGATATTTATGTTGCAGCAAGAGATCCCAAGCCCTACTCAGAACTTCTTGATCAACGAGACCAACTCGACTGACTTCGGTGTACTGCTCCGAGGAGGACTTGATGAGCTTCCAATGCCCCCAGTCATCAACAGACGTGAGATTCACAGCATATTCTTCTGTTTTGTTTCAAAGAAAACTTTAGTTAGGGTTCTTTGCCTATTTTTCCAAATAAAATTAGTTTTGAAAGTACTTTCAATATATCCTTGTATTTTTCTCTTAGCTAATCAAGAAAAGAAAGTGTTAAAAGAAAAGAAAATGCCATTTTAGTGAAAACTTCATAAAATAATTTCAGTTTGATGAAAAAGTTTATGAATTTATCTTTTAATGTTGCAAAATTTTTCACTAATATGCAAATATAACCCCCAAATTCCATTTGCTTTTGTGCTAGCCCTAACCGTACATGAAAAATATGTATATACACTAATTAACACACATCTATTAGAAGTCCAATGATATATCTAAGGTTTTAACATTCTTATAGAATTTGGATTATAGAATCAGACATTATCTTTTTATATCATATGAGAGAGTTGTATCCAATTGTGTGGTCAAATTTTACGCACTTAGCCATTTTTTTCTTATAATATAAACCCACATTTGCCTAATTTTCCAGTGCTTTACATAGACTAAGATTATACAAATAGAATAATAGCACGAAAAATTAATACAAAATTATGCAGTAAAAGAATTTTTTTTTTTTTAAAAAAAATTGAACTAAAATTCTTAAATTGCAACTGATACATGATTCTGTTCTTAAATTGTCCATAAATTTATGTAACAATGGAGTTTCCCTTTACTTTCTATCTTCCATTCCGCATATCCCCATGATTCAACCGATGCACTAACACATTCTGAAAAACAAATCATTGTATCTCTTTTTCTTTTTCTTTTTTTTTTTTTTTTTTTTTTTTTTTGGTTCCTTTTAAAACATTGTCCTCTAAAGGAACCCGTATTGCTTTCACAAATCCTATGTCTTAACGTTGTTTGAAATTTGAATAAAAAAAACGAATAGATTATCAAAAGCAACCAAGGAAACTTTCTCCTTAGGAAATTGCAAATACATAGAGTAATGGGAAAAAAATTACACTATAAATAATTTTCTTTTTACAATTCTGACAGACGTAAAAAGTTATACCAAGCATAAGAATGTATTTACATAATACACACAATAAAATTATATCATTATAAATAATTTTTTTCTCACCGCTCTAATTTTCCTTTCTCCTTGGACACCTGACAAGAATGCCTAGGAAACATAAATAGTAAAGAATCTATGAAGTAGCATAGGAAGATAACACGATAATTGATGAAGTGACAGTAGAGAGAGTGATTAGAACTTCATGGTGTAAATAATTTTTGGGTTAGGTTATATAAGATTTTGTTCTGATTTTAAATGAATTTCCAATTAATAGATGTGGAGTTTAACTTTTTGAGTTAGGCTTTATTTGAGAACAGTTTATTTTAGTAATTTTTAAATTTTTAGTTAAAATATAAGGTAAGAGAAATTGATATGTTTTGAATAATTTTTTGATTTTTTATAAAAAAAATATATAAAAAGTAAAGAAAAAAATATTTAATTTTTTGATATAAATTATAAATTATTTAATTTTTTTAATAATTTTTTAATTTTTAAACTAAAATAATTACTTTTCAAACGAAACTCTAGTCTTTTAGTCAGATACTGATTGTTATATAAAAAATAAAATACTAATATAATCTAAAATAAATTAAAAAGAAGGTCACATTTAAAAGTAAAATATATGTCAGCAAAGTGATTTTAATGTGTCTGTGTGTGGTCTGTACATGAACTCAGCTCCGGAGAAGAGGCAGAGAGTTCCCTCTGCGTACAATCGCTTCATCAAGTGAGTAATCATCAAGCACTACCTTCAATAACACACACTCTCTCTCTCTCTCTCTCTCTCTCTCTCTCTCTACTGAATCAAAGTTGTATCAATCTACAGGGATGAAATTCAACGCATTAAAGCAAGAAATCCAGATATTAGCCACAGAGACGCCTTCAGTGCTGCTGCAAAGAATGTATACAAATTACAAATTTGCAACACTTATTTTGCCAATTAGGGTTTCATTTTTGTGTACTCATTTTTATTTTATATTTATTTTTGGGTTTTGTTTATTTATTTAATTTTCAATTCACAGTGGGCCCACTTACCACATATTCACTTTGGTCTCTCGCCTGATCAGACAGTGAAGAAGACTACTGTGCGCCAACAGGTACTGTAACTGTGGAGCTTCCTCCCCTCCGCTCCCCTCTCTGCTCTGCTGCATTGCACACTCATGTTTCTCCTGTGTATCAATAGTAACTGTGGAATGTTTTGGAAATTGAATTTTTTTAGTAATTTTTAAATTTTTTTATGAAAAAATGTGTAAAAAAAAATAGAGAAAAAATTTAATTTTTTTATAATGATTTTTTTTTGACTCTTTTACTAAAATTATGACTTTCCAAATAGACCTATATTATTATATAAAGTAATTATTTTTAAGTAAATATCTAAGTTATTGGTATTTTAAATTTTGATTTTTTTTTTCAGTTTCTTTCTTCTGCACCTACATTCGATTTTATTTTTACTTTTCCAAATAATTTGGGCACACGCATTATATGTGTGCTCAATTTCTAGGATATTTATTTATTCTATTATGTGAAGTCTACATTTAAGTTGATGTAGCATGTAAATTTTTTTTTTTTTTAAAAAAAAAAAGAAGTAAAAAACCTCTCAACTGTCTTATAATATGTCATGATCTGTTCAATTGTACACATAGTAAACTTACCCTTTTAGTATATGTATGGTATATCCTTTTTAAACCGGTGTATCTTAAAATTTCCCTAAATATCTTAGTTTGATGTATTTGACTGAAATATGAAAAAATAAAAAGAATTTATTGAAGATTAAAAAAACAAGAACAAAAATTCAAAAATAATTTTAAAAAAATTAAACCAAACAAATTTGATAAGTGTATTTTTAATAAAAATAATTAATTAATTATTAATAATTTTTGTTACATATGTACTTTCTATGTAAGAATTTAAAATACAATTTTGAAAACCTAACTAAAAAAGAGAAGGGAAAAGAAATTTTAATCTATCATTTTGAATAATTAGTATTTTGAAAAACATAAGTCATGGAATAATTAGTATTTTTATAATTATTACATTGATGTGTTAGCCAACAACATTTTTTAAATTATTTCTTAATTCAAAACTTTAGTTGAAAGTTTTGGAACTCTCACAACACTTCTTATGAAAAGTCCTTTTGCTATGGGATATAGTATAGATGTACGATCAAGTAGATAATATGTAATATACATATTGAGTTTTTGAATTTTCAATATCATTATTCTCTGACCCTCTAAAAAATATCATTATTCTTTGATATATCAATTGTATCACCGATATAGATATGTATTTATCAGGACTTTTGATATCAATATTTGTCAATATATCGACTATATCATCAATATCAATACATCTAATATATATTATTGATATGAATATGGATTTTGATACAATTATTTTTAAGGAGAAAAAAAAAAAAAAAAAAAAGAAGAAAGAAACATTCATACATTACATATACTGTTTTCATTTTTTGTATTTGGATTTGTGTAGGAGGGAGAAGATGTGCTCATGGAAGATGGTTTCTTTGCTCCGGCTAATGTGGGTGTCTCTCCTTTCTAGTGGAGTTGTTTCATTCTCTCTCTCTCTCTCTCTCTCTCTCTCTCTCTCTCTCTCTCTCTGAAACTTGTTCTTTTTCCAATGGTGAAAAAGGTTTAGATGCTAGTCGAATATGACAACTTTGATTTCTCCGTAGCTTGTAAGCCAATGGTGGTCTTTTAGAGTTTTAACACTTTGCTAGCATGTACTCTTTTTTAGATCCTTTTTAAATGTACTTAAGCTTGGGAAACCATTTCTTTTTGAAAAAATTGCAAAGTCGGTGGTATTTTTATAAAATATTTATAAATTCATGAGAAAAATTATAATTTTAATCATTAAAATTGATAAATTTTTTCACGGATTTGTAATTTTTTTTTAAACAAAACTTGCACTGAAGTGCAATTTCTCCTCTTTTTAATTTTTTATTTTTTATTTTTTATGCTTCACATTTCTCAACAATGTTGCTCTTCTCAAGTAATTAACTAGCTGTACATTTCTTCAAATACTATTTTTTGGGGCGAATACTAAGGAGTACCAAGAAATTAAGCTAAAAAAATGTTTTAAATATATGTGAAAATGTTAAAAATTATATTCATTTCAATAAAGAATGTATCGGGTTCCTCAAATTGTTTTTGTCTTTTTTCATGTATACTAGATACACTTGTTAACAAGATTTATTTTTTTAGACAAAATTATAATTTAAAAGACCAAAGTCACACGAAAATCCGTTAATGTATTTTATCCAAAATTTAAAATTCTTAGTATCAAAATATATTCGCGTAATTTAAGTTTGAGTTAATTATCTAAAAGTCATATCTACACATTTGGTGATAACTTAGGTCCTATCAAATAATTTTTGAACCAATAAGTCCCATGTACAGGTAAAAAGACGTTTTACTCTTTAATCCCAAAACTGAGAATGTTCACAATTTCAAAACTGAGAGGGTGTGTTTGGTAACGTTTACGTTTTCAGTTTATATTTACAAAAATTTTATAAATTGATTTTTGTTTATTTTTAGAAAAACATAAACTACAAACGCGTTTGGTAATTGACAAAATGTTTAAAAAATTTTAAAAATATAAAAAAGAGTGAGAAATGGCAAGTGGTGGCAAATGGCAGCGGAAGACGGTGGTGGAAAGTGGTGACGGTGGGTGGTGAGTAGCTGGTGGTGGTGGATGCTGGTGGGTGGTGGCATGCGGGTAGATGGGTGATGGTGGCGGGTGGTGGGTGGTAGCGAATAGGTGGTGGTGGTGGTGGTGGTGGTGGTGGCAGGTGGATGGCAGATGGTAGGTGGTGGCGGGTAGGTGGCGGTGGGTGAATGGGTGGGTGACGGTGGCGAATGGTAGCGAGTGGGTGGTGATGGTGGGTGGTGGTGGTAAGTGGGTGGCGGATGGCAGGTGGTGGCGGTGGGTGGGTGGGTGGGTGACGGTGGCGGGTGGTGGGTGGTAGCAAGTGGATGGTGGTGGTGGCGGGTGGTAGGTGGATAGGTGGGTGACGGTGGCGGGTGGTGGGTGGTAGCGAATGGGTGGTGGTGGTGGTGGCAGGTGGCGGGTGGTGGGTGGCAGATAGCGGGTGGTGGTAGGTGGGTGGTGGATAGTGTTGGTGGATAGTGATGGTGGGTGGGTGGGTGATGGTGGCAGTGGTGGGTGGTGGGTGGTAACGAGTGGGTGGTGGTGGTGGTGGTGGGTGGTGGGTGGTGGTGGCGGGTGGTGGCAGATGGTGGGTGGTAACGGGTGGTGGTGGTTGAGTGGGTGACGGTGGCGGATGGTAAGTGGTAGCGAGTGGGCTGGTGGTAGGTGCTGGTGGCAAGTAGGTGGCGGGTGGGTAGTGGTGGTGGTGGTGGTGGGTGGGTGACAGTGGCGGGTGGTAGGTGGCAGCGAGTGGGTGGTGGTGGTGGGTGGTAGTGGTGGCAAGTGGGTGGGTAGTGGGTGATGGTAGTTGTAGTAGTGGGTGGTGGATGGTGGGTGGTAATGGTGGTGGGTGGGTGACAGGTGGCTGGTAAGTGGTGGTGGCAAGTAGGTAACGAGTGGTGGTGGCGAGCGGTGGATGGTAGTGGCGGGTGGCGAGTGGATGGCAGGTGGGTGGTGGGTGGTGGTGGTGGTGGCGGTGGCGGTGGCGAGGCATGGGTGGTGGTGGCGAGTGGGTGGCATGTGGGTGGCGGGTAGAGGGTGGTGGCAGCAGGTGGTGGTGGGGGGTGGATGGTGGTGGCGGAAGACGATGGTGGAAAATGGTGGCGGGTGGTGGCTAGTGTTGGGTGGTAAAAAAAAAAAACTGAAAACTCAAAATGGAAACACATTTTTTGTGTTTTAATTTCTTGGCCAAATTTATAAACTGAGACCATTTATTTATAAATCAAAAATTTTACCAAACAAGTTTTTATTTGAGTTTTTAAAATTTTTGTAAATATAAACAGAAAACTGAAAACGTAAGTGTTACTAAACGACACCAAAATGTTCTCAATTTATAATTATCAAAACTAGGAAATTTTCTCAATTTTTTTTCTAATATAAACTAAAAATATTATCAAAACTATCAAAACTAAAAAATTTATAATTATCAATTTTGAAAATTTTCTCAATTTTTTCATGATTAAAATTGAGAATCTTATAAATTGAGAAGGTTCTCAATTTGGCATCACAATTAGGCCTCGTTTGGGAACAGGCTAATTTAGTAACTTTTTGGCTAATTGGCTAAAAAGGTTAGTAAGAAAAACCTGTATGTTTGGGCCAACTTTTTGGCTAATTACGAAACGACGTGCAAAAAGTAAGAGAAAAGGGAATCTTGACTTTTTGGTATGGGTTGTTGGCTTTTTGGCTAATTTAGTAACTTTTTGGCTTTTTGGCTAAAATAGCCTCTTGCCAAACGAGGCCTTACTATCCCAAATCCCATCACTCTCCCTCTCTCTCTCTGTCTATATAGTTGTGTATACATAATTATTTATATATATATATATATTGGTTCAGATGTCTTCTGTTCGTCCAGATCTGACCACCAAAGTCTATCCAGAACCCTACACTTCATCATCATCGGACGAGATCGACCATTTCGATCTCTTGCCCGATTCGATCTTGCTCCTGATCTTCAACAAGATCAGCGATGTCAAAGCCCTAGGTCTCTGACGACGATACTTCTTCCGCCTCTGGATCCTCCGACAAGTCTCGCGGAGCTTTCTCGAACCTGTTTCGGTTCATTTTCGGTGGAATCGTCAAGCCACTCCAAGCTCTAGGCGGTGAGGTTGACGTGGTCGAGGTCGGCTCTGGAGCCAACGACGCTCTGGACGGAGGGGAAGGAGGAGTCATACGGGGGAGACTAGAGACTGGGTTTGTGGGGAGGAGAGAGAGAGAGAGAGAGAGAGAGAGAGAGAGAAAGAGAGAGAGAGAGAGAGGGAGAGGGAGAGAGAGTGTGTGTCTGGTTGGCGAGGAGGTCTTGGAAGGGTAAATTGACTTATTAAAAATTAATGGGACTTGAAGGAATAAATAATTTTATATAAAACTTAATGGATTATACATTTACAAAATGGGACTTGTATGTAAATGCCTCTTTAAGTTTTGGATTGCTATCTTAAGTAAAAGTTATATTATAAAAAGGTATCAAATATTGAATCAACTAACCCATTTAGCTAGCTGTAAGGAATTTTTCTTCTCAATTTTTCTTTTCAAATCTATGATTTCGAGAATCTCAATATCAAAACGGCTATAAATAAGTTGAAATAAGAGGACAAAAAATTGAGGATAAAGGATACTACATATGATCATCTAAAACCCTAAGTTTTAATACCAAGAGAAATGCTATATATCCTAAATAATTTATCAAATATTCTACTAAATCTTTACACAAATTTACATGTGTGTGAGTCCCACACCCATATAAAAGATTTGATAAAATATTTAAGATCCCGAACATAACTCAAAAACATGCCATGCAACTTACAAGTTACAACCTTGGCACCCTATACTCCAACATGTTGGCCATTTCCATAGCTACTTTATCAAAAAGCAATATGTAGCATATATCAAAAGAAGAGTCCATATATATAGTGACGGAGACAGTATTTTTTTTTCAGTTGTGCAGGTTGATACTGTTAGCATGCATTTTTTTTATTTTTTTTGAACAGTTGGCATGCAAGCAGTGGGATTTTTACATACTTTCATTTCAATTCCAAAATGTTCAAATTAAAATTGAGGGAAATTAGTTTGGTTGATTTTTAAATTTTGATTTTTAAAAAAAATTAAAAACTAGTTTGATTAAAATAAACATAAAATATTTATGACCAAATTTTCAAAATAATATTTTTCCTCCAAAATAGAGAAAATTATATAAAAATTATGAGTTATTTTATTTTATTTTTATCAAACTGTTATTAGTTTTAAAAGATAAAAAGAAAACAGATATTTTGAAAATTCAACCATATGAGTTTCATCGGAAGCCCAAACAAGCACAAATTGTTGTGGTCAGTCAAGTATACATAAAAATTATGATTTTTTTTTTTTTTTTTTTGTCAAACTGTTACTATTAGTTTTAAAAAATAAAAATTAAAACAGATTTTTTGAAAATTCAACCATATGAGTTTCTTCGGAAGCCCAAACAAGTACAGATTGTTGTGGTCAGTCAATTATATATAAAAATTATGAGTTTTTTTTTTTTTTTTTAATCAAACTGTTATTAGTTTTAAAAAATAAAAAAGAAAACAGATTTTTTGAAAACTCAACCATATGAGTTTCCTCGGAAGCCCAAACAAGTACAAATTGTTGTGGCCAGTCAAATATAAATCACGGGAGACGCTTGCTGGAGTGTACTGTTGAATCTATGGAGCTTATTATGAATTTTGTTTTGATGATCTAAATTATTTAATGTGTACAATATATTTGTATAAAATAACATATTAATAATCCCGGAAAATTATTTAATAATTTCATAATACCACGTAATCATATTTTAAGTCAATTATCAATTATTTAGTCTCATGTTGTTTTCTATCCCCAGCATAAATCACAAGTCTCTATCCCTCTCTCTAGCAATCAAAATCTTATGGAGCACTACGTGTTCATACTCTAGAAATACTGAATAATCACTCAGTAACTCCTTGATTGAAACACATTTTTATCAATGGTAAATATGATTTAAAAAATAAATTATTAACAAAAATATGCTTCGAACAAGGAACTACTGATATCTGATCAACATGATTTTTTTCAGGTATGAAATATTCAACAAGCTCTACACATTTTATTGTTTGGATCACTGAAAATGGAACTCGTGATGAGTCTCATGGACCCAATAATACGCTCCAGTTCACATAGTGGACTAGAAAGAAATCTCTCCCATAAATCATAGTTGCTATATTTTGGAATGGGAATGGCTTGAATCCAGTTTAGACATTAGATTGGACAACATTGTTCGGCCCACGGGTTTACCATTGATTTCTTTTCGATCATATTTGAGTTTTATCACTTTGTGTAGATTATTCACACAAAAAATTTAGTCAATTTGATATACGCAACTACATAATTTTATCATATTTATCTCCGAAAAAATGTAATCTATTTTCAAAATCATACAAGTCATTAATTTTTTGTGGTTCAAAAATTTTATCACATTTATCTCCAACCTCAAGTTATGGCCTCCATTGTACCCAATAAAAACCATGTCGCATGAGCAAAAACAAACAAAAGTAGGGGGAAAAAAAAATTCTTTCACCTACCAAAAACATGACAAAAAACTATAGCAGTTGAAATATATGTGGGCTTTTTTTTTTTTCTTTTTTTCTTCTGCTTCTAGCATTTGAAACAGATGAAAATGAAGAGACATGAAAGTAAGTGAAACACTGGAGTGGTGGGTGGTTGTATAATGTATTATTTGCAACTAGTGCCACCAAAGCAAAGCAGATAAAAATGCGTTTCAAAAAAATTAAAAAAATAGGCTTCCATTAGCTGTAGTAGATAAGCAAATAAATATCACGACAATTGCAAAAACTTTATGTTCATTCTGTATTATATGGTGGGTCTCATGTGAAACTCACAAATTCGTGCGAATTCCTCATGAGACCCTCTGTGTTTGTGCACCGTGTGCACAAACTCAGTAATGCAAGAAGAAAAGTGTTGATACAATTATAATGATCGTTCAGAGAGGCTGAAACTAGGATGTAGTCAAACTTGTATAGAAAAACTGATAAATTACACAAAATTATAGGGTCATGAAAGAATGATAAATACCAATAAATTGAACTAGGATCTTTGGGAGCATTTACTACATAGGAAAAGGAAAAAGAAAAATGTCCATCAAAATTACTGAAGATTCATATCAACAAACCTACAATTACACAAACCTAACCACTCACAAATCACAACCACAAACACCTCACTAAAGCAAGCCAGGCTCCCCATTGAAAAAGTTTCAGCGGAAAATGGAAATTACAACATATATCATCGTCACCAGAATCATGAACAGTTTTGATCTATTACCCATGATTGATGTTGCTGAAGAGATGTCTTCTGGCCTGAAAACGGAATCACAGAAAAGAGCAGTTAATAACTACATAATAAATCAGAAAAGATTGAAAGCATTTAATAACTACGTACTTTTGCAATCTACTGAGGGAACCACAGAAAAGAGCATTATCTGGCATGGGCAACTCGGTTTTGTTAGTTTCCTCTGGATTCACAACCCTGACATAAGTTTCTTGACCCAGATACCATGAGTCAAGGTTTTCTGTTCTCAAATTCCAAACTCCAACGTTGTCAAGTGAGATTAAGATTGCTGTCCATGCCCCAGGGAAAACCTGTACCAAAAAAACAAAACTTACTTGTAGCCAGTATACATGCTAAAACCAAATTCTCCAGTGAAGAAGAAAATGAGAAGCCAACAAAAACATACCTGTGTTGTGGTGCGAGCAATACCATCCCACTTATTGTATGTGCCCCTGCTATTCTCTGTCCACTCACCATAATCCATCCTGCAAAAATAATTACAATATGGGTATTCAGAGCAATTTATTACTATTATAAAAAAAAAAATGAAAAATAGAAAGCATCTATACAGTGAAGTAGAGGTGATGAAGTTTAGATAAAGGAAACCAATTCCTACCCAACCACAAAAAAGGCGTATCCACTCATATGATAGCTTTGCACCTTAGTCTCATTGTTTTGCAGGATAATTTCCATAAATCCCCTATATGTACCATTGATGACCGACGTTTCCATCTTAGGTAATCCTGTAATTGGCCTATTGGGGAAATCAAGCTTGTACACTCCCTTCACTTTGAATTGGTCGGCAAGCCTGATTGGTGTGGCGGGATTGACAAATGAGATCCCACTGAGTGTTGTTCGCAGTTTCCCAGTTGATAGTCACTGGTGGCTTGTTTTTCAACACATAAATGTCAGTCACATTGATTGAGCCATATCTAAATGAGCCTTGTGGGTTGGGGCGAGCACCACTGGCTGACACATTCCACCTGTACAATGTTAAGCACAAGACTGATCAGTAGGAAATTGTTAAAAATAAGTTCTTCAGAAGATTTTCGAACATAGTGAAGAAACAAAATAACTTATATTCACATAAATAATGTGCCAATGAATCCAAAAAATTGCAAACAAACCTGATGGATCTAGCCTGGTTCATTGAGAAGGTTTTGTCGTATTGATCATTTGGTGGGTCCGGAAGGGGACCAGATGCCTTCCCTTTCGAATTTGAATAGTGCAAGATACCGACACCAGTAACTCTTTGCCAGAGTGATTCATTCACAAACCTAGCACTTGCTACAATGTAGTAATCAGAACTTGCATTCTGATCCATGGTTACCAAGAAAGAATAAGACTGTCCAACATGAATATCTAAGCTAGTGTAATTTTGTTGCACTGTATATGATCCCTCTGTTTCCGCTAAAAGCAGGTTATGGTTCTGAATTCTGAAATTCAAACTAGTTGACACACCAACATTGTGTACACGAATGCGATATGTTTTGCCTGGCCAACGTTATAATATAAACAATCAGAAGCTAAAAAAAATTTAAGGAAACAATGTAAGAAAGAAAAACAACTTTCACAAGCATTGACATGTGTTCCAATATACCTACCAAAAAGAAATGTTATGTTTCAATGCCTGACCAAAAAGTTCTCCTGGGATGTATAGTTCCTAACTATCATGCAGTGGCATGTTGAATGTGAGTGGTCAGGGTGAATTATAACCCCTAAAATATGCATGTCCTCAATTTTTCACAAAAATAATAAATGAATAATATATATATATAA
This sequence comes from Camellia oleifera, assembly GCA_022316695.1. Classification (NCBI taxonomy): domain Eukaryota; kingdom Viridiplantae; phylum Streptophyta; class Magnoliopsida; order Ericales; family Theaceae; genus Camellia; species Camellia oleifera. The sequence goes on from CM039318.1 coordinate 132,382,069, forward strand.
GGAAGAAGTGCAATACTGATGCACATCCTAACACCTAACTTGTTACTTTTGTTAATGTGATTTATATCACATCAAAGAAGTACACTCCATTTCTGAAGCCAAGTCCCAAGTCCTAAGACATAATGAAAGAACATGTTATCTTAAATAATGCCCTATTTTAATCACAATCTGATGATGGTATTAGTGCTACCATGAGTTTAGTGTGCATTTAACACAAATACCATCAAATATGGCAATTCACCGAAAATAACAAATAAATAGTTAAAATAATTAGAAGAGACAAGCAGGCACATCCTAGCCAAAACTGAAAGGTCAAAAAGCCATATGGTATAAGTTGCTTCAAAAGTAGGTTCAATGCATAAAAGGAACAAGGGCACAGCTCATTCAGAGAATCCAACAAGAACAAATCTGTTCCAACTTCTAAATCGACAAAGTTCAGAGAATCCAACAAGAACAAATCTGTTCCAACTTCTAAATCAACAAAGTTCCTGAACGCATATGACTTATAGACTAATTGATTTGGTGATAAACATATAAGTCATAGCAGATTCTTCAAAAACAGTGTCTCTGAGATACTCACCAGGGTGAACATCAATTGTTTCATAGTCAATGCCGTCAGGAACAAGTGTAGTGTTATATCTATAGGGGCCTTTCCCATTGATAAGAACACCATCCGGCATCCCAAGATTTTTCCCACCATTAAGTTCTCTCCTCAAAGCCTATATATACCAAAACAAGATCAACCACAAGACACATTACATGCTAAGCTTCAATGCACACCTAAAATGTCGATTTAGACAATTTATCAAACACTAACCGTGTGGTTTCGAGTGTACCAATCACCAATCAAAATCGTGATATCCCCATCTGGGGTTGCAAAAGGAATTGGAATTATATCCCTATTGTTAATAATAAAACCACCATAACCTCCAGATGCCCTTTGAAAATTGAGCGATGGGAAGTAAAAGAAACTCCCAATCTGATCCTTCACTTGGAATTGGTAAGTCCAATTCCACTTTGGAGGAATTGGACAGTTCGTGCCGAGTACCCCATCTTGCCAAGAACTTCTCCTCTGTTGAATACCAGCCCTGTTCACAACCATTGATTTTTTAAATCCTAAATCACCATCATAGATCCAAAACCCAAATCAAATTAATAAATAAATAAAAAAAACTACTGTAAATCATACCAAGTCATGAGAAGGTCCTCATCTAATTTGTTCCTCACATTGACAACTACATTGTTGTTAGTAGTCACATTAATGACAGGCCCTGGAAAATGACCATTAATAGCAATAACCTGCAATTCAAAACAATGCAGTTCATGAAAATCACTAAAAACCTAGTAGCTCTTGAATTTCATCACAATGCATCTCAGGAAAATCCCTAAGCTCACTATACTATATCACTGTAACTTCAAAAACTAAGCATATTTTGCAGATCTGAGACTAAAGACTCAAAATTTTGAAAAACAAAAACCAACCCACCAACTGTTTGTGAAATTTCAGAAAACCCAGATGGAAAGAGGAACAGAGTACATTCGAGAGAAAATAGAGTGAGAAAGAGATCTCAAACAAACCTGCTGGGGAACACCCAAAGGAGAAGCTGTGATGTAAGAGAGCACAAATTCGTAGCTAACAAATGGATCGTCAGCTAAACAGAGGCTCGAGAACAAAGAAATGCAGATGAAGAACAGTGAAACAACGCTATGGGAAGCCATGTATTGGTCTTTCTTGTTTTGAAGATAAAAAGCTAATTTTTTTAGCTTTTCTGTGTTTTACATTCTCAGAAAGCAAAGAAAGGAAGAGAAACAGCAGAGGAGAGACAAGAAACAGTCTGTGTGAGAAGTGTTTGGAGAGAGAGAGAGAGAGAGAGAGAGACAACGGCTCTAATTTACTTTTGGAATGCAGAGTGAGAGCACAAACGGTTACTTGAAGAGACAGATGTTTTAAGCTTTTTTTTTTTTTTTTTTTCCTTTTTTTTTTTTTTTTTTTAATGCATTTTATTTGAGTACTTATATATATTTGAAATTTTGTGTCAAAATATTTGATAAAGTAAAAAAAAAATTATGCTTTTACTTGGAATTTGTAGGCAATAAATACATTAAAGAAATTTTAATTTTTTTATTATTTAAAATTAAGAAAAAAATATTTTAGTTCATACTTTTTAATTATTAACTTTTAAGTTGAGAAAATTAAACAAAGCTTTTTTCTTCTTTTTTTTGGTTGATTTGGACCCATTTTATCAGTCATCATTTGTATGAATGAGCATGCATAGAGTGGGACCTTGAAAGAAAAAGAGGAAAGATGAGACTTATCATAAAAAAGAAACAAGTTTAGAGAGAGAAAAGGGCAATCTTGAGAGAGAGAGAGAGAGAGAGAGAGAGAGAGAGAGAGAGAGAGATCAATCCAAAATGTTCAATACTTTTTAAGTTCTTTTGATGAAAAATATTATCATACACCTCTCTTAAAATGTGTGTATTATATATAAAAAATAATATAATTTTATATTTTTTAAATTATAATTAAAAAAATATCATAACTAAACACAATATGAAACACAACTAAAATCTCATGAATCATAACTAAAACAATATTATAACTATAAATAAATAAATAAATAGTCATAACAAAATAATAAAATGACATAATTAAAAATATATATGATACACTTCTTCAAAAGGCGTGTACAGTAAAATTTTCCTCTTTTAATATATGTAATCACATTATGAGGATATTTAATAAAATTATTTATTTATTATTGAATGTTTTCATCTAGTCATATCACTTTTATATGTTTTAAACAAACACCATTTATCATATTTAAAAAAAAAATGGTTGAGACTTCTAATAAGATTTTTACAATTTCACTCCTAATGGTATAGAATGATAAGTGTCAATTTTTAATTTGTCACATACATAATTATGTGAGAAACTACTCCTTTATCACATTATTAGAAATGTAATTAGAGATGATGAAATAAGAATGTAGCAAAACTCTATTTAAAAAATAATAAAAATTATCATATTATATAAAAAGTCACATAAAATTTAAAAAATAAAAATAATTTCACGACATATAACAACACTCTATCACAAAAATTATAGGGTAAATTACACTGACTTTTCTTAAGATTTGTAAAAAAATACAATAAATTTTGTAATTTTGATATAATTACATTAATTTTCATTTTAGTATTAAACGAAACAAAATTAATGCAAATGATGTGAGAATATAAAAATAAATAATGTAAGAATATATATTTTTCGTATAAAAGATATAATAATATCAATTTTTTTATCATATAAGTAACAAATTATTGATAGAAATGAAAGCCTCAATTGGGAAGGAAGAAGAAAAAAAGTAAGCCAATAAGTAAAATTACTAAAATACTTGGTGTGTGTATGGCTTTTGACTAGGGTAACAAGGGTAATATGGCCAATTTATAATTTTACAAGTGATGTGAGATTCTATTATAATAATTTTAAAAAAATATAAAAAATTACTTATTTAGCACTTTTCAAATAAATTTGTCAATAAGACAAAAAAATATATATAGAAGCCAAAAAAAAATCATCTTCTCAAAATAAACCTATTATATGAATTAAAATCTTAAAAAAATTTAATATAATTATATCAAAATTATAAAATTTACTATATTTTCTTTAAATTTTAAAGAAGATGTTTATAATTTACCCAAAATTCATATATTTGTGTGTTTTGGAGAGAGAGAGAGAGAGAGAGAGAGAGAGAGAGAGAGAGAGAGGGGGGGAGGGGAGGGAGTATGAAGAGGATGACAGACAATGGCCAGTTCACACCTCCTTTAAATGACCAATGGTGTCCTCCACCTGACCTTCTTTCTACACTACAGACCATATATATTTGGGTGAATAATTGTCCTCTAATAAAACTACAATATCATACAATAAATGACATTTGACTTCATGTTCCTATTCTTATAATTATTATTAGAGACACACCTTACTACATGATGAAAAAAATTATAAGTTTTTGTTAATAATGCCTTAATAAAATATTAAATGGTTAAACATTTTTCAATTACTTATTTTATGGAGAATTAATTAGTGACCTAAAGACACCTTTAACAAAACTCTAGATATAATAATATGATTGTTAAATTTTTTACGTTGGAAATCTATATTTAAGTTGGGCCGAGCTAGGATAGTGGGCCGGTCTATGGTCCGTATTGAAGAGGCTGAGAAAATGGGCCCGGACAAGTGTTAGTCCGGTCCGAAGTAAAGGATTTCCACCAGAGTAAGTACTTGAGTTTAGTTCGGTTGCACTTTGTTTTGGGTTAGCTCGGTCATGTTGTTCAGAACCGAGGTACATTGGGCTTGCTTTAGGACCTGAGTAAATGGTAACTCGGCTTGATTCTTCTATGGATAGCTCGGCCTTTGCATGTAAGGCCGAGGTAGGAGAAAGGAAAGCGGAGCCGGGGTAACAGAGTTCGGTCTTCATTACATAGTTCGGTCTTGGTATGGAAAAGCCGAGGTAAGAGAGAGGAAAGTTAGGGCCGAACTAGTGGTTATTTCGGTCATATTGGAATTTGGCCATGATAAAACCATCTCACTTGGTTTAAGCTGTGAGGGGTGTTGGAGGATAAGCATTATCTTCCAGGAGTATGAGTCTTAGGAGGACTCTACATGGAGGAGTAAGAGTCCTACCAAGATTGTGCTACGCGAAACCTATATAAGCTCACCAATATCACCTTTGGAGAGGTAATGCAACTTTTGCTCCCTGATTACATTGAGCTTTTGCTTACTTATCTTGCTTTCTGACTTAGGCATCGGAGAGGTTTCCGGCATACACCCGCCGGCCAGCTCACGTTTGTGTTTTTAGGTGGCCAAGCGACGTCGTACGGAGAAACACAGACTTGATCAACAGGATTATACGAGAAGGTATATTTCTTTCCCGTACAGTAAAACATTTTTCAATTACTTATTTTATGGAGAATTAATTAGTGACCTAAAGACACCTTTAACAAAACTCTAGATATAATAATATGATTGTTAAATTTTTTACGTTGGAAATCTAATACTTGTCAATTATTCTTTAAAAATTATAAATACCACCTTATTATAATTTTTATTTAATAGAATTAACAAAAATAAAATAAAATTGCTAACTACTCTTTTATATAAGAATAAAATTGTCTGAATTGTTAATTGAAATATATTTATGACATTATTAAAAACAGTTAATTGAATTCGTAATTTATTAATAAAAGAGATAATTTGTTATGTGATTAGAAATTTGAAAAGATGCAAGGTAATTTCTACAATTATATAAAACAATTCATATTTTAAATAAATATTAAGGGATATATTATATAATTTACATTATAATGTAATATTATAATGTATAGTGATATAGTGATCTTGTGAGAGGCACATGATTGCCAGCAATGCACCTTTGGTCCGGCTCGTCTTTATATTACCTACCAAACATTGGGTTAGTTTTTGGAAAATTTAGTTAAAATTAATTTTTTTAGTTTTTTTTTTTTTTTTTCTGAAAAAGTATGTAAAAAAATAAAAAAATAATATGATTTAAAATAAGTTAAAAGTCAAAAATATCATATTCCCAAAATAATCCATTAACGAGTTATTGTTTAGTCTTGATTGGTGATCACCACCATAAGATTTGTGGTTGCAGATGCCTCGTCCACGAGTTCTTATGTTTACTCTTGATTGAGGAAATTTTATGGTGACAATGTGCACCTTAAATAAGAATGAAATATGTGTAGCAAAAACGAAAATGAAAATAAAAATAAAAATTAACGCGTGTTATATTATTTAACAGTTTAATTAGAGTAAATTTTTTATTAAGAAGACAATCATTGGTCTAATTGAATTTTTTTTTTTTAAGTGTTGGGCTTGTTTCTAGTTCATATTGTATATCCTTTCAATTCTGTTAGATATTTTATATAATACATAGAGAAAAAAAAGAGAGAAAGAAATAATGGATATATAACCAATAGAATTGCAAAGGCATATCACATAGGATATGAGACAGACTTATGTGATAATTTTTTCCTTACTGGTCTCGTTTCAATAATTAAAATTATTCAGTTTGCAAAGTCTTTTATGTATATCAGCTATAAAAAAAATATTAAATCAATCTAATAATCATAATCTCTTCATTTTATTATATTTTTTCAAAAAATAAACATTAAGGCTAATTTTTTTAAAAATCATCTAATTTTATAAATTTTAATTATTATTTACACATATACCAATACTAGTCATGTTTAATAATTAATTCCATTGAATTGACCTAAAACTAATTGGTTAATCTTTCAATTAACAACAGTGCTATACCCATATAAAATTTTCCCCAAACTCCCTGAATAATGTGAAAAGGTTAGCCGAAAGATTTTGATAGAAGAGGGGAATGTAACAACGTGAATTATTAGTTTATCATTTTCTTATCATGTCATTTGGGAAGATTTATGGACGAGAAATTATAGAGATGAAATATTTTTCTTTAGATAAATTAATTTTTCTATTATTTTCATGGATGACAAGTTTCATCGTAAAAATCTCAAAATATGGGAAAAGTAAGATATAGAAAAATAATTGATTCACATAATATTTTTCATTTCTAAATCCTCTCAAATGATGTGATAAGTACAATTCAAAAATAGACTCGTATTTTAGTATTTTTTCAAAATTTTCTTTACATGTATTTTATTTTACCATCTAATTTGAAATATTGTAAAAAAAAAAATAAAAATAAAATTGTATGAATATAATACTGCTGATTTTGTTAAGGGAATGAAAGACCAACCAAGGTCAAAGTATTAATTACCAAAGCAAATCTTGTCACGTGATCCCCACGTGATCCTACTCATCCACACAACCTAGCAAGAATCAGACGGCCACTTGGCTGTAATTTCACTGGACCATACTCACCTGCTCTATCATTATTCTGCATTATCTCACTATCCAATCCATGCACAGTATTTGAAAGGAAATACCCATACTATCCACTCTTTTTAAGATATAAAAAAATAAAAATAATAATAACAATAATAATTTGTGATATCAAAATTGACAAGTAAATATATATTCAGTTTCTGTATTTTTTTTTTCCCCAAATCATCCAATTTATTATTGAGTTGTCTAGATTTTTTTTGTAATATACACAAGCTTATTTGATCATTAAAATATTTCATGTGGACACACATAAAGTCTAATTTTTATGAATAGGAGAGAAGTCAAAAATTTAAAATTTAAAATAAAAATAATAATTGACAAAAATAAAAGGATTTATATAGTCCCAAAGTAACCATACACCACAAATTTCGTTCTCATTAATGAAAGTAAATAATTGCTTGTTTTAAAAAATTATTCACTAATGTTTACCATTTATATCTTATAAGAATAATTAATAACTAAAGTAGCCATTTGTCTCTTTTGCTAACCTTTTACTTGATTTATACTCTTTGAAGTCTCTACATGCAAGAAATTATTTGAAAATCAACATATTTACACTTTTATAAGAAGGGGTGTGCTAAAAGTATATTTAGCACCAAATCCATCATTTCATTTTTTTATTGAAAAATTGATGTAGATCGTATGTTACGGTTCAATTTTATCGATTTTGTCGGTTTGATATAGAAAAGAAATCTATATGAAATTTTAAAAGATTTTATAGTAGATTATAATTTTAGATTGAAAATAAATGAAGAAAAAATATGAAAATTGTTCTATAATTGTTTTTCTCCCTAATTTTTATCACAAAAGTGTATTATATTAGTTACTTCTCATATAATGTTTAAAAAATTATAATATAAAAATATTTAAATATAATATTCAGTTTGTTCGGTTTGTATCGATATAAAAAGTTTCAAAACCGAAACAAATCCTATATTATAAAAACAGACCAAAAACTAAAATTTCAGTCGGTTTTAATCAGTCGGTTCGATTTTATCGGTTTTTCTTACATCCCTATTTATAACTTCAAGAAAATCCAAATATTGACATTGACATTGACATTATATATATATATATGTATAAAAATAAAAAGTATACCACCCATCTGTTCAATCCAAATTTCCCAAAATTCTTCAAAATGCAAAAATCATGTCATCAAATATAAACCTGAAGTCGACAAATTATCTTATTTTTGCTTGTTAGGAACAGCAAAATTGGCCAAACCAAGCATATCAATAAACAAAAATTATATATTTTTTTAATTTTGGAACTTTAAACAGAACTTTAATAACTTGGCAATAATAGGAAGAAAAAAAAAAAAAAACCCAGACACAAACATCATATTATTGTGAGACCCACACGCCATTAGAGCTCTCTAGAACTCCACAATTAGAGCTCCTAATCTTTTTTCTATCTATAAAACACCATTGACTTATTAGTTTTATAAATACTAGCATATCATCCATGCTATGTACGGGATAAAATAATATATTATTTAATAAAAATAAGATAATTATATTTAAATTTTTTTATATTTTGTATAATAAAAGTTAAATAAAAATTGGCCAATCAGGATTTTATTAATTGTTTAAAATTAAGAAAATTAAAAAAATTAGTATGAGATATTGATCATAAGACTTCTTACTAAAAATCTCATTTTACTTATATAAATAGAAATATAAGATCTACATTATGTAAGTGAAACAATTCATTGTTTTCTTCTTTTCACTATATGAGATTATAAAATAAAAGTTAAATGTAATCTAACCAATCAAGATTTTCTTAATTGTTTAAAAGTTAACAATTGTTTGGCGGGAAGTTTATTTTGAATCAAACAATCTTAGCCATTTAATCTTTAATTAGGTCAATATTTAATTTATTTCGAATCAAACAAATTTAACCAATATATTTTGATAAAATCTCTAAAATCACAGTTAAATCAGCGAATCAGTCAAATCGAAAACGGTCCACCCTATTGGCTGGGTCAAAGGACCAACCAACTTATACAAAAATTAATTAATTAAAAATTTTAAATTTTATTTTAGTTTTAAAATTTAAACTGTTTTGAATTGAAACATATACAACATTACAATATTAAATTGGAGCATACGGCTTATATAGTGAAACAATTTATTTTTTTTCCTCATTTTCCTGATGTGGGATTGTAAAATAAAAGTTAACGACTGTTTAGACATGAAATTCATTTCTAATCAAGCAATCTTAGTCGTTCAATTTTTAATAAGGTCAATCTTAATTTATTTCAAATCAAACAAATCTAAGCAATATATTTTGATAAAACAACTAAAATCGCGGTTAAACTAATGAATCAGTCAAACTAAAAACGATTTAGCCTAATCGATTAAGTCAAAAAGACCAACCAATTTACAACAAAATTAATTAATTAAAATCTTTAAATTTTATTTTAAAATTTAAACTATCTTTAACTGAAACATGCACGATACT
>CM039318.1:132391986-132471986 GCA_022316695.1 Camellia oleifera
ATATACAGATATACACAAAGTCCTCGCCAATATGACAAAATATAATACATGACAAAATGACAAAGATGGGTCTCATGCGTGAGACACAAGGGCTGACTTTCGGTTGTTCCACACAGACTTCATAGGCTGGGTCTGGACCTCTCTTGGCTCAACTACAAACACATGAATGAGCGTAAGCGATAGCCCAGTGAATAATATCAAATACAGAAGTTATACAAGTGGTAAGTAGAACAACATGCTTCAAACGGCCTTAGGCCAAATTCATTTTTCTATTTAACATATATACACAATTTAAGTCAAGTGACTACAGTTCCAAACAAACTGGCCTTTGGTCCATTCATTCTTCATTTGCGTCAGAACGGCCTTTGACCCATTCAGATAACAAACTGGCCTTTGGCCCATTCATTCGTTCGTGTCAAAACAGCCTCTGGCCCATCCATTCATGTCAAAACGGCCTCCGGCCCATTCATTCTTTTTAAAACGGCCTCGGCCCATTCATTCTTTGCAAAACGGCCTTCGGCCCATTAATTCATGTCAATACGGCCTTTGGCCCATTCATTCATGTCAAAACGGCCTTTAGCCCATTCATTCTTTTCAAAATGGCCTTTGGCCCATTCTTTTATTCATATCAAACATTTGTCCATACTTTGAACTGGCAAACTCATAAGGCTCATAATGAAATAAGCAATGGGCAAATGACAAGTTTCAAATATCGATATTACTCATAGTGATCGGTGGTTGGTTCGCCCTGGAACTCGACCCGACACATGCCATGAACATAAAAGGGTCACTAACAATTCAATCCGTTCAAAATTCACATTTTCCTCTTTAGGCTTCATTCATATCTCTTTAACTCATTTACACTGCTTAACACATGCCTAAGAGTGCTTGCAAGTAAAAGAGAACGGAAAACGAAACACAGAACGTGCGAACAAAATTTCAAAAAACAAGGTCCCCACTTGAGCGTGGACTTCCCCGCTGGAGCGGACCCAAGAGGCCTGCAAAAGTACTGGTTGCATCAAAAATACGCGCGAGCATGAAATAGGGCGCTCGAGCGGAATGCCTATCTACAAAAGCTCCCCGCTCGAGCGTGAAATATCCCGCTCGAGCGGACACCAAGTCTACAAAAAAATACTGGGAGCACGTATTTCTCGCTCGAGTGGCATATTCCCCGCTCGAGCGGACATCAAAATTCTGGAAAACCCAGAATTGTTCTTTGAGCTCAATTCGACCTTCCAATAAACATTTCTTGCATGCAATGGCTCAAATTTCAAATATAATTATACTAACATGGTATAAACCCCAATTTACAACTCAATGAAGCTCAATTTCACAAATAAATCACATGCATGCCCCAATCTCCCATCAAACTCACTCTAACATAACAAATTCATGCATTCAAGCTCACATTCTCAGGAATTGTACATGCATGTGCTATATAACCCTTACTCTCAACTTAGATGATGAAAAGGTAATCAAAACATGAGCTTCAACTACAAATTTACATGGATCATACCCTTTGAGCTCAAACATGCAATATTCAAAGCAATTATACACATGCATACACATATGGGTCTCAATACAACAAAATCAATTAAATTTCCTTATAATCAAACTAATCCATGTTCTTAACCATCATTCAAACTTGAATTCACAAGATGATAATTCAAAATTCATGAATTACTCACCAAGAGGCTTAATTCTCATAATCTACAACAAAATCTTGAGTTAGATCTTCAAATCCCCAAGCTTGAGCAAAAAATTGCATAAGTTTCTACCTTCTCTCTCTCTAACTGACCCCTTTCCCTCTTCTTAGAGTTTTTTATCAGCCAAATTAAGCTAAAGAGAGAAATGAGGGTGTAGTGCTCCAATACAACAAATCCCACTAGCCACAATTAATAATTTTAAATAGTTGGGCACTAATTTACCAATTTAATCAACTTAATTTGATCCAAATCAATTTTCAATTAAATTTCACCGTAGGCTCTAAAAATTATGCTGAACACAATGGTGCAATCAATTTCGGGTTCTGTGGCTGTTAAGGCCTTCAATTTAATTTCCAAAACAGATTATCAAACAAATATTCCTACGGTGAACAGATAGAAATTTAAAACCACATATTTTCACATAATGGCACACAAAACATATTTAACACATAATCATGCTCGTATTAAGGACCCATTAACATACTACGGAACAGGGGTATCACACTTTCTATACACTTGTGTAACAGTCTTGCGAACCTCGATTCTTCAAAGATTGTAACAGGCATCCAGGCTACTGTTACTGAGCATTTCTTTGACAAACATTTTACACATGTTGCGCCAGTGAGAACCGTAGGAAGACCACACAATGTCCTGGGCACCGTACGTGACAGCCCGGGCTGAGATGGGAGGGTCACGGTTGGAGAAAACAATGTCCTAGTCACGGACCACTTGTTTTGCCAGGGACGGTGAGGTTATAACGACATAGAGTTTGGTTTCGAGCCAGAGCTTGAAGACTGGGCCGTAACGGTGAGCTTGAAGACTGGGCTGTAGCGGTGAGCCAGATGCGAGAATGAATGGTGGAGGTTTGTGCCGAGGAATGGGAGGTACCTTAGTACGGGTAAGCCACGGGATCTTTGTAACGCCCTCAAAATAAACCCATAAATCATACAATATTGACATGCTTAGACAAGAGAATAAGCTTAAATACATTTCATCAGAGTATTTCTTACAAGGGTATTACATGTTAACAACAAAAGCAATTGCCCTACGGGCTTACAGCTTTCCAAGTCAACACTTGGTTACAAAAGGAAGAGTACTAACTCTATACAAAATAAGCCCTTGGCTTGATATACATGTAATACAAAAATGTAATCAAAAAGATGACCCAGCCACTAAGCCTCTCAAGCTACATCCTTGGAGGTGGCATACTACCTGTACCTGAAAATGATGTCCCATATAGGGTGAGCCAACGCCCAGTAGAGATATGCTAAACATGATATAAGCAATAACTAAAACATTGGACAATGATAAATGTTTAACTCATATGAATCATTTCATGACTATGGCTCAGAACCTGGCCAAATAATTTGATTGAGATCACATCTCATATCAGCAGTATGTCTATTTCAGATAAGATAATAACTCATATTAAACATTTCACACTTCATAATAGATACACATTTTAGTGATGTATCAATCTCAGACAAAATCCGATTTAGAGGTTCATCCCCCATCTTCCCCTAAACCGTGGAGTACATCCCCCATCTCCTCCCACACAATACAATGTATATAAGCAATTATCAAAACACTCTCATACTTCACAAATGATACACATTTTGGTGCTGTATCAATATCAAACAAAGACACTTCTATACTTCACAAATGATACACATTTGGTGCTGTATCAATATCAAAACAAAATCCGGTTTAGAGGTTCATCCCCCATCTTCCCCTAAACCGTGGAGTACATCCCCCATCTCCTCCCACACAAACAATGTATATAAGTAATTATCATATACAAGTTCACTCAATCAATACACAATTTTGCTGTATTATATCAACCGCCATAATCGATGGCTTACTCAATTGATTAGTTTTAGTTTGCCTAATCATCATGCATTGTCTACAACAATCAAGACTACCCTCCACCGGTAGCCCAAAACAATTATTTCTAAACAGATAATAAATGCATCAATAGATATATAATCAATACTTTCAAAAGTGAGGGATTAATAAAATCCAACTCCACCGTTCCATCTCATTATGAGCCAATTTCATTATATTCGACTCAATTTCATAATTCCCAACAAATGTCATTATTTACACAAATGACCCAAACGTATACGTAAACATGGCATTTTTTCCCTTTTTCTCAATATTGACCCCAATGGCCCAAATATTATCAACAACATCAATATACTCATTTTGAAACCCAAATACACATTTTGGTTCAAAAGAAACAAAACCCCTTTTTCTAAAAATTACACATTTAAAACCCTAACTTCCAAAATCCAAAACCATTTTATACAAAAGCTCAATATTCATGTCAAAGCTCATAAAGATGAGTAGGAATCCTTACCTCAAGAGATGAGACTCAATGGAGGTGATGAAGAAATTGAAAATGCTCCAAATCCCAAGATTCTCGAATCAAAATGTAGCCCTCAACGATCCCCACACTTTTTACAAAGGTCCAAGGGTAGAAAATCACTTCTACTAGATCAATCCTTAGAGAGAAGGGAGAAAGTAGTGAGAGAAGCTCTCAAAAATGGCTTTTCGGAAAAGTAAGAATGAGTGGAAGTTGAAAAGTGGTTTAAAATAACCCAGCTGATATCTGATATACGTATAACCCGCTCGAGCGGAGAATAGGACGCTCGAGCGTCAAGCACAAAAACTGGACCCGCTCGAGCGTGAAGGGTACCCGCTCGAGCGCCAAGACACAACTACAAAACACACCCGCTCGAGCGCAAAGGAAAAGTCGCTCAAGCGTAGATTTTCCTCTTCCAGTACTTTTACAGACAATGAACTACCCGCTCGAGCCCCAAGATACCCGCTCGAGCGCGACCCGCTCGAGCGTAAGAAGATCCGCTCGAGCGTGAAAAACACACCTGCAGAAGTTTTGCAAAGGCACGAAATGCTGAGAGTGTGTAAACTCCTCTCAAGTGCAAGAAGACCCGTTCGAGCGGACAACCAAAAATCAAACTCCGCGCGAGCGCAAAAGGACCCGCTTGAGCGTACCACCAAAATTCTGAGCAACAAGGATTGGGACTAAAGCTCAACCAACCTGTTCAAAACACGCCCAATACATCTTAAAACTCAAACATACGGAATTAAAGGATAACAACAAGATATACAACCACCAACTCCACGGAACCTAAGTCCGGAATATAACAATCAAAGGAAGAGAAACCGGGATCGCTATAACCTCCACCCCTTAAAGAATTTTGTCCCCAAAATTAAGTACGAGTTTTTCAAAAACAAGTTTTCTCATCTCCCAACAACATTACATTTCAAAATATAACAACTTGACCCATTACTGGTCATCTCATCTCTTTTTAAGAGGCAATTTACAACATTTTCCACAACATGCATCATAAATATGCAATCCTTGAAATTTAACAATTTCCAAAACTATGTTCCACAATTCTATATCATATTTAATGTTCATGATATATTTCCATTTTCACAATACATTCAACATATGCAATAATGTTACACTAAACTTCCATTTCAAGGCAAGTTTCAAAATACTTCCATAAACCAAAACATATATAATGTTTTACAACTTAAGACATATATAATGCTCTTAAAGTCTATCAGTATTACAAAATCTCAATACATGATTATACATTAACAAACAAGTCTGGATATTTTTCATGGACATCCAACTCACGTTCCCAAGTGGCTTCTTCCACTCCGTGATGTTTCCATAAAACTTTCACCAAGGGAATGGTCTTGCCTCGCAAGACTTGCTCCCGCCTATCCAAGACCCGAACCGGTCTCTCCTCATACGAGATATCCTCGTCAACCTCCAAGTCGGTCCAATCCAACACATGGAATGGATCCGGCTCATACTTCCGAAGCATACTAACATGAAACACGTCATGCACTCCGGACAATTGCGACGGTAAAGCCAAGCGATAAGCAACCTCGCCAATCCTTTCAAGGATCTCAAAAGGGCCGATAAATCGAGGGGGCAACTTCCCACTCTTCCCAAACCTCATCAAACCCTGCCTAGGTGACATTTTCAGAAAAACATGATCACTCGTCTCAAATGCCAAAGGCCTCCTCCTACGGTCGGCATAACTCTTTTGGCGACTTTGGGCTGTAACAAGGCTCCTACGGATACGCTCAACTTTCTCTGTCGTTTCCCTCACCAACTCAGGGCCCAGCAAAGGTGCATCACCCACCTCGGCCCAACAAATCGGAGACCTACACAGCCGGCCATACAAGGCCTCAAACGGTGCCATACCGATACTAGACTGAAAACTGTTGTTGTAGACAAACTCCACCAAGGGCAAGTGCCTCTCTCACGTCCTACTAAAGTCAAGGACACAACCTCGAAGCATATTCTCAAGGATCTGAATAGTACGCTCGGACTGCCCGTCAGTCTGAGGATGATAAGCCGTGCTAAAGGTCAATCTAGTACCCAAGGCACTCTGCAAACTCTGCCACAACCTAGTAGTAAAACGAGGATCTCTATCAGAGACGATCGACACTGGAACCCCGTTCAACCTCACTATGTCCCGAATATACAAGTCGGCAAGATGATCTACCGAATCTCTCACGCGCATAGGAATAAAGTGCACTGACTTAGCCAACCGGTCTACAACCGCCCAAATAGCATCACTACCCCACTGAGTCCTCGGAAGACCTACAACGAAGTCCATAGTGACATGCTCCCACTTCCACTCAGTAATAGGCAAGGGTTGCAACAAACCCGCTGGCCTCTGATGCTCGGCCTTCACTTGTTGACAAGTAAGGCACTTCGACACGAAAACTACCACATCTCTCTTCATGTCCCTCCACCAAAATTGGCGCCCCAAATCACGATACATCTTGGTGCCTCCCGGATGCACCGCAAGGCGTGAATGGTGAAACTCTCGGAGTACCTCCTCTCGGTAGGACTCCGGCACAAACAATCGGTCTCGGTATCTCACACTCAGGTCAGGATACACAGACAAACCCTTCTCAGCCTTCCCACTGGAGATCTTCTCTCGAAGGGATTCTATCTCAAGGTCACCTCTCTGTGCCTCTAACACTCGAATCACAAGTGTAGGCTGCACAACAATAGAAAACAAGGCCGCAGCCTCAACGGATTCGCCCAGAAACAAATCAAACTCCCCAAGTGCACCCAACATCTCCCACTCCCAGATGACTATACAAGCTACATCACTAATGGATTTCCTACTAAGGGCATCGGCCACAACATTGGCCTTTCCTAGGTGATAGTGCAACTCAAAGTCATAGTCCTCAATGAACTCCATCCATCTTCTTTGCCTCAAATTTAAGTCTCTCTGTGTAAACAGATACTTCAAACTCTTATGGTCCGAGAACACCTCGAACCTTTCACCATAAAGGTAGTGCCTCCAAATCTTCAAGGCAAAGATCACGGCTGCTAATTCTAGGTCATGTGTAGGATAATTCTTCTCGTGTATTTTCAACTAACGTGAACCATAGGCTACCTCTTTCCCCTCTTGCATCAACACATAACCCAAACCCTCTTGTGAGGCATCACAATAAACCGCATAACCCAAACCCCTCTCCGGAATAATCAACACGGGAGCGGTGGTAAGTCTAACTTTCAACTCTTGGAACGACTTTTCACAAGTCTCACTCCATACAAATTTGACCCCTTTCCGCATCAATCTAGTCAACAGCGAAGCTAGCCTGGAGAAATCCTTCACAAACCAACGGTAATACCCAGCTAATCCCAGAAAACTGCAGATCTCAAACACACTCTTAGGCTATGCCTAATCTTGCATTGCCTCAATCTTGGATGTATCAACAGACACCCCTTCCCTGGATACCACATGGCCTAAGAACTTGACTTCCCCTAGCCAGAACTCACACTTCCCAAATTTGCCATACAGCCTATGGACCCTAAGCAACTCAAGCACCACTCTCAAGTGTTCCTCGTGCTCCTCCTCAGAAGGTGAATAAATCGGAATGTCGTCTACGAAAACGACTACAAAATGATCTAAGAATTTTCGGAATATCCGGTTCATCAAGTCCATAAAGACTGCTGGTGCATTGGTGAGCCCAAATGGCATCACCAGAAACTCATAATGGCCATACCGCGTATGTAATGCCGTCTTAGGAATATCCTCCTCCCTGACCCTCAACTGAGGGTAACCTGATCTCAAGTCTATCTTAGAGAAACAACGGGAACCCTTCAACTGGTCAAACAAATCATCCATACGGGGCATAGGGTACTTATTCTTGACAGTAGCCCGATTCAACTTCCGGTAATTGATACAAAGTCTCAAGGCACCATCTTTCTTTTTAGCAAAGAGGGCCGGTGCTCCCCACGGTGAAACACTAGGGCAAATAAACCCATATCTAGCAACTCCTGGAGTTGAATCTTCAACTCACTCAACTCGGCTGGGGCAAAACGGTAAGGTGCCATAGAAATCGACGCTGTCTCGGGCGCTAAATCAATAGAGAACTCTATCTCTCGATGAGGTGGCAAACTGACAAGATCCTCGGGAAAAACATCCGAATACTCGCAAACCCCTCTCGGCAACTCAATCTCGGTCTCATCACACTCACTACTCAAAAGGTTAGCGAGAAGACCACTAAGCTCACTCCGCCCTCGCGGATCATACACCGGTGGCAACACACTACCAAACCGATCCCCCAGAAAATGGAAACAATCCCCGCTCAAGGTACATACTGTGACCCTCTGGCAGTAACAATCGATAACAGCCCAGTATGACGATAGCCAGTCCATACCCAAAATAACATCGAAACTCGACATAGGCATAACTACAAAAGGAAATGGAAGTCAGCGATCTGTTACCTCTATATCACAGCCCCGACACCCTTGTTTCAAAATCAACTCACCCCCAACAGGTGATACAACACAAATAGGAGATGCTAACTGCACCAACTCCAACCCCAAAACAAATGCAAATGCAGCAGATATAAAGGAATGAGATGCACCTGTATCAATCAACACATTGGCAACCGAGTTGCAAAACAAGAAGGTACCTCTCACAACAGATGGAACCGGTACTAGGTCCTGCATGGTAACAGCATACACGCGTCCTGTAGGTCCCTAATCTACCTGCTCACCTCTCGGAGCAAAAGACTGCTGCACAAACTGGGACGATGAAGCCCTCTGATTGGCCCTCGAGGCCTGAACTGACTGAGCTGGCTAAGAACTCTGCCTCTGCCCAGATGCACCAGATGTGCCACTCAACTGCGGGCAAAACCTCTTCAGGTGCTCCGCCTAACCACACTGGTAGCAAGAAAGTGGCTAACCTCTGCCCTGACTCTGGCTCTGAGGTCGAACCGAAAATGAAGCTGCTCTCTGCCCTCCGCCCTTCTCTGGGCAAGCTGGAGACTTGTGGCCCAGCTGACCACACTTGTAACAAGTCACGTCTCCCTGACTGCCTCTCCCAGAGCCTGCACTTGGCACTAGAAAGGTCGATCTAGCAAAACCTCCCTGAGACTGCTGAGGGTTAGAACCCCTCTGTCTCCTGCCATCACCCTGGCCATCTTGACTCCTCTTGGAGCCTTTCTGTCCTTCATCTTCCTCCTGCATCATGATCTCCATATAGGCTGCAGCATCAACCAGACGCCCATAGTCTCGAATCATAGACCCCTCAACTCTCATCTTGAGCCCGCGCCTCAACTTCCGCTCAAACTCAATGCAACGGCGTTCCTCGGACGCCACGAGCTCGGGTGCAAACCTGGACAAACTAGTAAAAGTGGCCTCAAACTCGGCCACAGACAAACTCAGCTAATTAAGTTGGCAAAACTGATCCCTCAGCTTCTCCCTAACAGCTGGAGATAAGTACCTCTCCTGGAAAGCATCCACAAAAGCCTTCCATGTGCCACCAATACGGCCTCTCATGAACTTCCACCACTGACCCACATCCCCCTTAAGTTGGAAAGATGCCAAGGTCACTTTTAATGCTCCGTCTTCGATGCCAAGCATCTCAAACGTTTTCGCCATTTGTTCCAACCACTCGTCCACCTTAAGTGGTTCCTTCGGATCCCCGACAAACTCATCCGGATTAGACCGGAAGAACTCCCTCTTCAGAAAGGAAGGCCCTGCATCAACAACCTGGGCCTGAACTTGGGCCTGAGCTAGATTCTCAGCTCTAAGAATGCCCATGGATTCCCTCAAAGCATCTGCTATCCCACGGGCTAAAGCGTCCATAGCCTGCTGACCTGCTGGCTCGGCCACATTGGCCTGGCCAACCCCCTCCTGCTGCACCGGAATCTCCTCCGGTATAGGCATCTCCTGCCTACCACGCCTTCTACCTCGTCCTCGTCCTACCTACCGCGCCTACCACCTCGTCCTCGTCCTAACATCCTAATAAAGGTAACGAAGACATTAGCACACTCACAGATGTGCTGAAGCTATAACACTCGCGTCCTAATACATGGACAACTGTAATTCATTCCACATAAGCACATAATCACATAAGCACTTATGAATTTCATTTCCAGATAATGATAGTCCCGAGGCGTTGCTAGAGTTCCGGTTAGAAACAGCATTGATCAAGTGCTTTTCCAACAAGACTCACAGAAACCCAAGGATCCAATCAATATCCTAGAAACTAAATTTCATACCCAAATAATCACATAAACATGTTATCACATAAGCACATAACATTACACATAAGTCTCTAACAAGCGAGACAAACCCATTGTGATACTAATCACTTCCCACGTACCCAAAGTATTCAAACCCGGTACGCTCTGATACCAAGTTGTAACGCCCTCAAAATAAACCCATAAATCATACAATATTGACATGCTTAGACAAGAGAATAAGCTTAAATACATTTCATCAGAGTATTTCTTACAAGGGTATTACATGTTAACAACAAAAGCAATTGCCCTACAGGCTTACAGCTTTCCACGTCAACACTTGGTTACAAAAGGAAGAGTACTAACTCTATACAAAATAAACCCTTGGCTTGATATACATGTAATACAAAAATGTAATCAAAAAGATGACCCAACCACTAAGCCTCTCAAGCTACGTCCTTGGAGGTGGCATGCTACCTGTACCTGAAAATGATGTCCCATATAGGGTGAGCCAACGCCCAGTAGAGACATGCTAAACATGATATAAGCAATAACTAAAACATTGGTCAATGATAAATGTTTAACTCATATGAATCATTTCATGACTATGGCTCAGAACCTGGCCAAATAATTTGATTGAGATCACATCTCATATCAACAGTATGTCTATTTCAGATAAGATAATAACTCATATTAAACATTTCACACTTCATAATAGATACACATTTTAATGCTGTATCAATCTCAGACAAAATCCAGTTCAGAGGTCCATCCCCCATCTTCTCCTAAACCGTGGAGTACATCCCTCATCTCCTCCTATACAATACAATGTATATAAGCAATTATCAAAAACACTCACATACTTCACAAATGATACACATTTTGGTGCTGTAACAATATCAAACAAAGACACTTCTATACTTCACAAATGATACACATTTTGGTGCTGTATCAATGTTGAATGTAACAATTTCTATGTAACAATTTCTACCTACTCCACCTACAAATACTCCACCTACTCCACATTAGTTAGTGCTCCATTAGTTAGTGCTATAGTTAGTGATCCATTATGGTATAGTGCTCCATTATGGCTCCATTGTATCCCATTTCTCTCTATAAAAGAGAGCTCTTGTAAGAACATAATAGATCAATCAATAAAACATACAATTTATTTTCTTTCTCTATTTCTCTATACATTAATTATTTCTACATGGTATCAGAGCAGAGTTAAGTTCTTGGTGTTCTTCGCCTTACCGGCAGGCGGCAGCCTTGCCTTGGCCGCCCACCAGACCTCAACCGATTCCGCTGTCATCTTCAATTTCTTCATTGCAAAAGGGAAACTCTCCAGTACTTGGTGGTTCTCCATTGCATCTGCAGTCTAACTCAAATGCTCCAAGTTGGAAGCAGCAATGGGGATGCAATGGAATCACTGTTGGTTACTCTGCAGCTCATAAAATTCCAGGTTCATTAACACTTCCAAATATGCAACTCTCTCAGCCTATGGAAGCTGCTCATGACAAGCCGGAGGCAAGTCTTTCCATCAGGGCATACCAGTACAGAGGTCATCAAACCAAGAGATCCAAACCCTTGTGCTAAGAAATCACTCTGCACATCTCCATCATAGTTTTTGCATGCCCATACATAACCTCCTTCGCTCTTAAGGGCATAAGCAACCATATCATCAATGAGACGGTGTTCATACCATATCCCAGCAGTCTCATACTTTGATTTCCAGTTGGCTTCATACACTTCTTGAAATATGTCCTTGAATCTTCCGTCATATTTCTTAAGAATAGTATTCTTTGTGCTAAGATAAAGAGGCCACTTTTTCTGGTAAGCAGTGTTCATTGAAGCCTCAGCAAAAGCTTGAATGGACTCATCAGTGTTGTACATAGACAAAGCTACACCCCCAGCACCGGTAAAGTTGTAAACCTCCAACTCCATCTTTTCATCTTTTCCTTCTGGTACAAACACCAACTTGAGTTTTCCAGGTCCTTTGATGACTGCATCAGTTGCTTTGTATTGATCTCCAAATGCATGCCTTCCAATGCATATAGGCTTTGTCCACCCTGGGATGAGCCGAGGGACATTTTTGCAAATAATTGGTTCTCTGAAGACTGTGCCATTCAGAATGTTCCTAATGGTCCCATTAGGACTCTTCCACATCTGCTTCAAAGTAAACTCCTTCATACGAGCTTCATCTGGAGTAATGGTTGCACACTTGATTGCTACATTGTACTTAAGAGTAGCTTCTGCACTTTCAACAGTAACTTTATCATCAGTGGCATCACGGTGAGGAAGACCAAGGTCAAAGTATTTTATATCCAACTCCACAAAGGGAAAAATAAGCTTATCCTTTATCGATTTCCAGAAAACTCGAGTCATCTCATCTCCATCCATCTCAACGATGGGGTTGGCGACCTTGATCTTCTCGAACGCCATTTTCAGAGTGTTACAGAATATCTCTCTCTCAAGAAAACGAAGAGTTTTTTAGAGTTTTTCAGCTGGTTTGTTATGCATCAGCGGCAGCCTCGCCTTGGTTTAAATAGGCAAGGCAGACACGCGCCTTACGCGCCTCTCAACGCCGACGACAAATCGGCACACCTTTTGATGGCACGCCTTTTTGATAGATTGGGCACACCTTTTGAGGGTGCGACTTTTTAAGGGTCTGACAAGACTCTGTAAACTGTCCCGACATTGATTCTGGTTAGCTCCTTCATGGGTCCGACAAGACTCTGTAAACTGTCCCGACATTGATTTCGGTTAGCTTCTACATGGGTCCGACATGACTCTGTAAACTGTCCCGACATTTGATTCCGGTTAGTTTCTATAAGGGTCCAGCAAAACTCCGTAAACTGTATTCTACACCGGTTCGACACAGCCATATAGTGTCTTCTACAACGGTCCGACATGACCCCGTAAACTGTTTTTTACATCGGTCCGACATGACCCCATAAACTGTCTTCTACAACGGTCCGACATGACCCCATAAACTGTTTTTTACAACGGTCTGACACGACCATACAGTGTCTCCCATCCACTTTTATTTTATTTGTCAGATTTTTTTTTCCTGTTTTGTTACTTTCTCCAAACTCAAGTTGGTTAGTTCCTAACCCCCTTGAGTTTGAGGGGGGCTGTTGAATGTAACAATTTCTATGTAACAATTTCTACCTACTCCACCTACTCCACATTAGTTAGTGCTCCATTAGTTAGTGCTATAGTTAGTGATCCATTATGGTATAGTGCTCCATTATGGCTCCATTGTATCCCATTTCTCTCTATAAAAGAGAGCTCTTGTAAGAACATAATAGATCAATCAATAAAACATACAATTTATTTTCTTTCTCTATTTCTCTATACATTAATTATTTCTACAATCAATATCAAACAAAATCCGGTTTAGAGGTCCATCCCCCATTTTTCCCTAAACTGTAGAGTACATCCCTCATCTCCTCCCACACAATATAATGTATATAAGCCATTATCATATACAAGTTCACTCAATCAATACACAATTTTGCTGTATTATATCAACTGCCATAATCGATGGCTTACTCAATTGATTAGTTTTAGTTTGCCTAATCATCATGTATTGTCTACAACAATCAAGACTATCCTCCACCGGTAGCCCAAAGCAATTTTTCCTAAACAAATAATAAATGCATCAATAGATATATAATCAATACTTTCAAAAGTGAGGGATTAATAAAATCCAACTCCACCGTTCCATCTCATTATGAGCCAATTTCATTATATTCGACTCAATTTCATAATTCCCAACGAATGTCATTATTTACACAAATGACCCAAATATATACCCAAACATGGCATTTTTCCCCTTTTTCTCAATATTGACCCCAATGGCCCAAATATTATCAACAACATCAATATACTCATTTTGAAACCCAAATACACATTTTGGTTCAAAAGAAACAAAACCCCTTTTTCTAAAAATTAGACATTTAAAACCCTAACTTCCAAAATCCAAAACCATTTTATACAAAAGCTCAATATTTATGTCAAAGCTCATAAAGAGATAAGACTCAATGGAGATGATGAAGAAATCGAAAATGCTTCAAATCCCAATATTCTTGGATCAAAATGTAGCCCTCAACGATCCCCACACTTTTTACAAAGGCCCAAAGGTAGAAAATCACTCCTACTAGATCAATCCTAAGAGAGAAGGGAGAAAGTAATGAGAGAAGCTCTCAAAAATGGCTTTTCGAAAAAGTAAGAGAGAGAGTGGAAGTTGAAAAGTGGTTTAAAATCACCCAGTTGATGTCTGATATACGTATGACCCGCTCGAGCGGAGAATAGGACACTCAAGCGTCAAGCACAAAAACTGGACCCGCTCGAGCGTGAAGGGTACCTGCTCGAGCGCTAAGGCACAACTGCAAAACACACCTGCTCGAGCGCAAAAGGAAAGCCGCTCGAGCATAGATTTCCCCCTTCCAGTACTTTTACAGACAATGAACTACCCGCTCGAGCGCCAAGATACCCGCTCGAGCGCGACCCGCTCGAGCGTAAGAAGATCCGCTCGAGCGTAAAAAACACACTTGCAGAAGTTTTGCAGAGGCACGAAATACTGAGAGTGTGTAAACCTCGCTCGAGCGCAAGAAGACCCGCTCTGTCTTGGTGGGAGTGAAGCCTTGGTTGTTTGGTTTCTGGAATTGGTAAATGTCCGTAGGTACCAGAAGAGGGGTAGTATGAGAATTGAGAGAGTGAGGATGGCTCCAGCGAACTCATTTTTGTTGTTGCTAAGTTGGCTCAACCATGGTGCCCATTGCTGGAGAACTGTGGTTGAGAGATTATTTAAAAGATCTGAAAGCATGGTTAGGAGAGAGTGTTTTTCAGGACAAGGATGCAGGAAGAACAACTTGAAAAAAAATTGTAAATGAGATGAGGTGCCAACTAGAGGAGACCATTGCTGATTTATATAAAATAAAAAATAAAAAACTAGTGGCCATTTATTCAACAATAATACTATAGATTTAGAAAAGTTATTTAATAAAATGCTCAAAAAAAATATATTTATAGAACATAAACGTTGTTATTGTAGCTTATTGGATCACTAATTTCAATATCTCCATTCCAAAATTGTAACAAAAACTTTTCATTATATTATTTAAGAATTATAAAATAATCATTAAAATTTAAAAATAATTATTACATCCCCTTAAATGATGTAATAGAAATCTTGTAATGGGGAGGATATTAAATCTATACTATAGATTTTATTTTCATAGTGATTTTCCTTTGTCCAGTCGGTGGTTGAGGTTCAATTAGAGGCTATCCATGCGAAACATATCTATCAATTAGATATGCTTCGAAGTAATTTTCTTTCATCCAATTAGTGGTTCAGGTTCAATTTGAGGATATCCACATAACCGTGAAGCATATTGAGAAAAGGACAAATAGGATTAATTTGCCGACCAACTTTAGAAAAAAAAAAATTGAGTAAAAACCAAAATGTTTTAGCATAGATTCTAAAGATACTGCCAACACCGAAGGATGCCTCAGGGCTCCGGAGTTTTTTGCACGATTTTGACACTCTTTGTATGCATTAAAAACACCATTTCAATTCTGCCAACACCTTATTTTCATAATACTGTTTATATAATATTCTTTTTGTGAAGAATAAAAATTCATCTTACATTCTCACAAAAAATCTCCCATAAAAGCACATTTTCATAGACTTTAACCAATAAACTCATACCGGTCAAAGTTTATGAAGGGGTTGCTTTTATAAGAGATTTTTGTATGAATGAATCATTTTCCTTACTATAATTGAATTGTTTGATATTTGACAACATCTAATGGTTGGTTGGATATCAACCACGGATGGCATCTAAAACATCATAAATACAAGGGGAGGCAGCAAACCAGGTTAACTACAACTAACATCCCTTCTCCACTCTTGAATATCACGATTGATTATTGATTTGATCGTTGGAATATTTTCTCAACTAAGTTAAATATTTCATTTAATAAAAAATTAATTACACATTTTAATATTATTTTCACCAAACAATATCATAACATGTTAATCTCTTATACAATCCTATAAAGTAGAATACACAAATATGTAAAATAAGATTTTAGGGTCACTTTTGTTTTCCATTTAAAATAATCCAATATTTTTAAACTAATAGACGAAACATAAATAAAATTTTTAATTAGAAAAATTAAATTAAGTTAAAATTAAATATTTTTTGTAAATAATGTTATCACACAAATCTTTTTTTGTATCTTGAACTTTCAAACCACTTTCAATAGTTATTGTAATTTTTTTTTTTTTATATTTTCTGGTGTTTTATTTGTAATTATTACCAACACTTTCCTTATCACACTTAAGATGAATTTTTATTCTCCATAAAAAGAATATTATATAAATAATATTAAGAAAATAAGGTGTTGGCAGAATTGAAATGGTGTTTTAATACATACAAAGAGTGTCAAAACCGTGTCAAAAACTCGCGAGCCCTGAGGCATCCTTCGGTGTTGGCAGTATCTTTAGAATCTATGCATTCTAAAACATGCTTTTACTTAAAAAAAATTTCTAAAATAGGTCAGCAAATTAATCCTATTTGTCCTTTTCTCGATATGCTTCGCGGTTGTGGATAGCCTCTAATTGAACCTCAACCACCAACTGGACGAAGTAAAATCACTTCGAAAATAAAAGCTACAGTATAGATTTAATATGCTTCCCATTACGAGATTTCTATTACATCATTTAAGGGTATGTAATAATTATTTTCAAATTTTAATGATTATTTTTATAATTCTTAAATAATATAATGAAATTTTTTTATTACAATTTTGGAATGGAGATATTAAAATAAGTGAGGTCCAATAAGCTACAATAACAATGTTTATGTTCTATAAATATATTTTTTTGAGCATTATATTAAATGATCTTTCTAAATCTTTAGTATTATTGTTGAATAAATGGCCACTAGTTTTTTTTATTATTATTTATTTTATATAAATCAGCAATGGTCTCCTCTAGTTGGCACCTCATCTCATTTACAATTTTTTTTCAAGTTGTTCTTCTTACATTCTTGTCCTGAAAAACACTCTCTCCTAACAATGCTTTCAGATCTTTTCAATAATCTCTCAACCACAGTTCTCCAGCAATGGATACCATGGTTGAGCCAACTTAGCAGCAACAACAACAACGACAAAAATGAGTTTGCTTGAGCCATCCTCACTCTCTCAATTCTCATACTACCCCTCTTCTGGTACCTACAGACATTTACCAATTCCAGAAACCAAACAACCGAGGCTGCACTCCCACCAGGACCCCGTGGCTTACCCGTACTCGGGTACCTCCCATTCCTCGGCACAAACCTCCACTATTCATTCTCACATCTGGCTCACAGCTACGACCCAGTCTTCAAGCTCTGGCTCGGAACCAAACTCTATGTCGTTATAACCTCACCGTCCCTGGCAAAACAAGTGGTCCGTGACCAGGACATTGTTTTCTCCAACCGTGACCCTCCCATCTCAGCCCTGGCTGTCACGTACGGTGCCCAGGACATTGCGTGGTCTTCCTACGGTTCCCATTGGCGCAACATGTGTAAAATGTTTGTCAGAGAAATGCTCAGTAACAGTAGCCTGGAAGCCTGTTACAATCTTCGAAGAACCGAGGTTCGCAAGACTGTTACACAAGTGTATAGAAAGAAAACCCCCAAGGGTTGGCCTAGTGGTGTAGGCTTGAGACTTAGGAGTTTGTCCCTCTCTAGGTCTCAAGTTCAAAGCCTCTTAGGTGCTATCAATCCTTGTGTTGGGCCAGTCCATACACTCTGGCTTTAAATGAGCCCCCGCTAGTGGACGGTGGGATTGGTTTCCCAGGAACTAGTCGACGTGCGCGCAAGCTGGCCCAGACACCCTGAGTTATCAAAAAAAAGTGTATAGAAAGATTGGCAAGCCGGTTGAAATTGGGGAGATTGCTTTTTTGACAAAGTTTAACGTTGTTTTGAACATGTTGTGGGGGAGCACATTTGATATTCAGGAGAAGGTTAATAGTCGTGTTGGAGCTGAGTTTGAAGTGGCGACAGCGAAGATGATGGTGCTATTGGGGAAGCCCAACTTGTCTGATTTTTTTCCCGGGCTGGCGAGGTTTGATTTGCAGGGAGTGGAGAGGGAGATGAAGAAGATAGTCGTCGATGTGGAGAGGGTTTTTGATTCTGTGATTGATGCAAGGGTGAAAATGGAGGCGGTCAAGGACGGAGGGAAGAAGGATTTTTTGCAGATTTTGTTGGAGCTCAAGGGGGAAGATGGTGCGACCCCAATTACCAAGACACAAATAAAGGCCTTGTTTGTGGTATTTTCTCTCTTTCACAAAGATCGTGATTTTATGGCTTTTTTTTTTTTTAATAATCCTTTCGGACTTTGACCCTCTCTATGTTGTTTATTCCTGTAGTATATCATAGGGGGGAGTCAAATTCATTACAAAAGTATGAACGCGTCTAATTATAGACATTAAAAATTTATATAAACTCATCGAATCAATACTTTCTACTACTGTATCATTACTTTTAGGACAAACACCATCCTCTACTTATAACATACCTCCACTCAGGGATACGTGTGGTACCGTTTAGATAGTTTGAGAGAAAAATTATAAATTAAATGATGGGCTAGCGGATTGACGAATTGCGGTTGGGCGATTTTTGACGGATTGAAGAATATTTTAACTAAGAGCTTGTTTGGGAAGTGGGTCGGGGCTAAAATAGTCATATAAAATAAAATAGGCTATTTTAGTCTAATAAGACAAAACATTACATCCAACCCATAATCATTACAATTTTCACTCAAAAAAAATCTTAAAAAACTAAAAAAGCCAAAAAATCCTTCCCAAACGAGGTTTTTAACCCCAAGCTAAAATAGTCAAAAAATTAACCCACTTTCCAAACGAAGCCTAATTATCATACATTTGCATAATATATAACATTTGTATAATAATTTTTGGATATATAACACAAAGTAATTTTACATAATATGTTTCATATATAACCACTAATTTGTAATAAATTTTATATTTTAAATTTCTCTCACACTCATTTTTACATTAATATTTCATTAGAAGTTAAAATATATATATATATATTAACTATAGCGAAGCGACTCGGTTGACGAATTATAAGTTTTAAAGTTTAAACCGCAGTTAGAACGGTACAGATTAATGCGAATCGATACGATTTTAACATATTAGGCGGTATTTTAACCGAATGCATTTACTTTTTTAAACACATTATTGTTTTGGATAAATGCATTCTCAAACTGCCAATTAAGAAATGCTTGCAGTAATAGATTTGTTTCAACAATAGAAACCAATACATCTAAATTAATGAAACTCTCAATCCATGAACTTAAAATTGTGCTTGCAAATGTTTACACATTGTTTGGGGGGGGGGGGGGGAATAGACACTACAGCCACCATGGTGGAGTGGGTGATGACGGAGATCATGCATAACCCAGAGATAATGAAAAAAGTCCAAGAAGAATTATCAGACATTGTGGGAATGAACAACATTGTTGAAGAGTCCCATTTGCCCAAATTACTCTACTTAGATGCGGTCGTGAAGGAAACATTTCGATTACACCCTGCAC
This sequence comes from Camellia oleifera, assembly GCA_022316695.1. Taxonomy (NCBI): domain Eukaryota; kingdom Viridiplantae; phylum Streptophyta; class Magnoliopsida; order Ericales; family Theaceae; genus Camellia; species Camellia oleifera. The sequence goes on from CM039318.1 coordinate 132,411,852, forward strand.
TCCCTCTCTTAGTCCCCCGGTGTTCTAGCCAATCTTGCGTAGTTGGCGGATACACCATACCAAAGGGCACTAGGGTGTTTTTGAACGTTTGGGCAATCCAAAGGGACCATAACTTCTGGGAAAATCCATCAGAGTTTAGGCCGGAGAGGTTCTTGGGTGACGACAACAAATGGGACTACACCGGCAACAATTTTCAGTATCTTCTTCCATTTGGACAGGGAGGAGAGTATGTGCTGGCATTCCTCTTGCAGAGAAAATGGTGATGTATGTGTTGGCTTCACTTTTGCATTCATTCAATTGGCACTTGCCAGAGGGTGAAGAGCTTGATCTTTCAGAGAAGTTTGGGATTGTTATCAAGAAAGAGACACCCTTGATTGCCATCACCACACAAAGGTCATCTGACTTGAACTTTTATGCATAAAAGAGCACATAACTAGGTGCAATGGAAAAACACCAGACCTTATGGAATCAATCAGGTTGTAGACCGTGGTTGATTTTGGGATCTCTTCTCCCCTATCGTAGAAGAAGAAGAAGAATACAATATATCTTGATTATTGAAAAAAAAAAAAAAAAAAGGGAATATTACAATTCAGGGTGTACTTTGTAAAATTCGCAAATATTAATGAAAAAAATTATAATTATAATTATTAATATTTATATAATTTACCACTTTTTTGTAATTTTTTTTCGTGACAACAACATTCTCTCAGATAAAAACATGTGTCTCATTTGTATGAGCTAGTCTAATCCTACAACTAAAGATTGATTTTTTTTTTTTCCCTTTATTTTTTAGTAATTTTTTTAATATTTAATTTATTTTTTTTATTTTTTAGATACACCTAATATAGATACACTTAAACAAATATATTTGTGAAAAAAATTTAAGAAATTAACCGAATACAAAAAGAATATGAAAATTCATTATATTTTCATATTCTATTGTATTCAATGAATTTTTTTAAAGATTTTTGTACAAATTATATATTTTTTTAAGTATATCAAGATTAAATAATCTAAAAAGTAAAAAATTAAAATTAAAATTAAAATTTTAAAAAAATCACTAAAAATATAAAAATACAAATTGAAAACTCATAAAACTATTTTTAAAAACTCCAAATCCAAAACCAGAGTGACCATCTTTCAATACTGTCAAACTCTATCCTTCCATGTATATGATCAATAATGATTCATTCCTCTAATTTGGGAGTACGAATTTAGCACTAATGAGGTAGAAATTCAAAAAAAAAAAAAAAAAAAAAAAAAAACATCATATCAATGAGTGGAGCCCCCCCTAGAGTTCCTTTAGAGCTCATAGTTTAGAACTCCTAAACATTTTTTATATATGTTACTTCTTTTATTTATCTTTTATTTTTTATTTTTTGTTGGTTATAATGCGATCATTTTACTAATTAAATTCGCTTAGCTTGCATATTCAAAACTTTCGAGACCAACCCACCAACCCGGCTAACCATTAGATCGAAACCATCATAAAATTTCATTCAATTAATCAGTTTTGATGTAGGTGTGTTAGCTGTGGGTGAAAATAAATAAATAAATAAAGAAATATCTACATACTTAGACAGTTTGGTTTAAAAAAATGTCCTCGTTCGACCCAACCTATGCACACTCTTAGGAGTTATTTGGAGTGTCTTAAATAAGCGTACTTTTTATTTTTTTTAGATTAAAAAATTGAGAAAAAAAATATGGATGTTTGGGTTAATTTTTTGACTTTTTATAGAAAAATGTGTATTTAAAAATTGTAAAAATTGATTTGTAGAGAAAAATTAGGATTGAGAGTTGTGCAGCCGTATTTGTTAACTTTTGGTGAATAGTGTTAGCTTTTTAACTTTTTGAGTAACTTTTTGACTTTTTGACTTTTTCTTATGAGTTACGATTGGGAGCTCGAAAGAGCTTCCTCGAATCTCTCCCGAAATCAAAATGGTGCCGTTTTCGGCATTTTGATTTTTTTTTTTTTTTTTTCAGATGAAGAAGAAAATTAGAAAATAAGGAAGAAGAAGAAGAAGAAGAAGAAGAGGAGGAGAAGGAAGAAAAAGGAGGCAGGGCGAGGTGGAGCTGGAGGGGGCATCAACCAGGGCGGAGGAGCGGCGGGACGGAGCTGCGACGATCGGAGGGGAGGCCATCAACCAGAGGCGACGCCGGGCGAAGGCGGAGTCGCAGCGATCGGCGATTGGCAACGGCGACGGCCTCTCCCTTTCCCTCTCTTTCTCTCCCTCTCCCTCTCCCTCTCCCTCTCCCTCTCTCTCTCTTTCTCTTTCTCTCCTTCTCTCTCACTGCGTATCAGACTGAGGAAGAAGAAAAAAAAAATTTTTGAATGGCTGAAACGACGTCGTTTTAGCCATTCGGGGCATTCGGGGGAGAAATTTTCGAGGCACAAAACATTAGCCTTTTCTTATCTTCCCAAACTTGGTTTTAGTCGGAACTCCTCATTTATGAAAGATAACCTTTCATTGGTTTCTTAAAAATATATATATATATATATATTTTAAGGGTTGTTTTGGATGTCTTAAATAAGTGTGTTTTTTGACTTTTTAGACTAAAAAATTGAGAAAAAAATATGGTTATTTGGGTTAACTTTTTGATTATTTATGAAAAAATGTATATTAAAAAATGTATAAATTAGTGTGTAGAGAAAAATTAGGATTAAGAGTTGTACAGTCATACTTTTTGACTTTTGGTGAATAGTGATAATTTTTTAACTTTTTAAATAATTTTTTGACGTTTTTTCAACTTGCCAAACCTGACCTTAATGTTTATACCTCTTATTTTTGGATCACTCCTTATTCTTTCATTTCACTAATATATATAATAAAAAGTACAAAAATTGTAGTATATACTCCTCGTTAGCTATCCTTTGGCTGTCCATTCCTGACTAATGGAGTTGTTTGGGTGTCTTAAACAAGTACACTTTTTATTTTTTTGCATTAAAAAATTGAGGAAAAAAATATGAATGTTTGAGTTAACCTTTTGACTTTTTATGGAAAAATGTGTAATAAAAAATTATAAAAATCGATTTGTAGGGAAAAATTAGGATTGAGAGTTGTGCAGTCGTAATTGTTGACTTTTAGTGAATAGTATTAACTTTTTAACTTTTTAAGTAACTTTTTAACTTTTTAACTTTTTTACAATATGCTACACTTGATCTAAATTTCTTGGCCTTAATTCAACGTTTAGTACAGCATCAAATCCTATTTTTCTGTCTTTTAGGTGGTGTTTATTTGGAGGGATAAGGCTATGTGATTGGACTAATAGTCTCACTACTACAAAAACAGTTAAAGATCGCACTTTAATAAATGAAAATATTTCACTTTTATTGAAAGTGTGATAAAAAAAAAATTAGATTGATATTTTAATCACACTTAATTTGATTAAGTGTGATAATATTTATTTTTTATGTCACTTTTTAATTAAGTGTGATTATATATATATATATTAATCACACTTTCTAATTAACATGTGATTAAAGATCACATAAGAAGAATTAAAAATATCTCACTTTTTTAGAAGTGTAATTAAAATAATTAAAATAATTTTTTAATCACACTTAATTTAATAAGTGAGATAATATTTTTTTAATCACACATTTATAAGTGTGATTATATATATTTATTTTCATCACAGTTCATTGTATATAATTTTTGAATTTAATTTTTATATAAAATAATTATTCTGATATTGTATATAAGCTCATGAAATTGCTTTGGTAGAGGGAGAGAGAGCTGGTCAATTTCTTTCTAGGGTTTCTAGCGCCTTTCCATCTTGCCTCTGCCACCGATGGCCACTGATCGACGCGCCACTCTATCTCCCCTCTTGATCCTCCTCCTTTCCTTGCTGATTAGCACCGCCGCTGCTCTTGCTAGTCGCCACCATTGGCTGCCTTTTTTCCCGATTTGGTATGTGGCTCTCTTTATGCTCTCTCTCTCTGATTCAATCATCATGTTTTGTAAATTCTTTGATTTCAATGTGAATTGTCTTTGTGATTGAACTCTCAAGTGTTGACTTAATTGTGCATTGAAGAAAACTGGTCAGGTAATTTGAGTTACTTGTCAAAAATAAAAAATAGTACGTAGGATGGAATCAAGAATTCTCTGAATCAGGTGATTTGAAAGGCTATTTTTTGTTTGTTTGTTTTTCCTCCTTCCCTTTGATGATTTTATAATGTTACATGGCTTGGAGGCACTTAGATTGTACTTAGCCCGTGTATGAAATGGAGCTTCTTCTCATTATAAGTGACTTCAATCAAGATAAAATTTATGTGACAGTAGTTTTATATGTATGCATCTATCTTTTTTCTTCATGTTTTCTAGGGGATGGTTGTTAAGATTACTAATAAAAGTTTATGCAAACAATTTGAACTCTAGCTTGATGAATTTGATTGGTTGTACTTTGGCACTTCTTCACTTCATCTGCTGCTTAAGATGTAGGTCCTTTATGATTGTTGGTAGTTCAAGTGTTTGTAATTACTTCTTGTATTTAGGTTCACTGATAAGGTCACTATATTTATTAGGAAAATATACATATGTTAATGTAGTTTACATGTATGCAAGTAAAATTATGTATACATATGCATGTATAGGTGTCACTTGGCTCTCTGTTTGTTGGCTATGGGTGAAAAAGATTTTAGGGAGGGAAAGTCTCTACATAGAAGCTTTTGGATTTGTTGGATAAATGGATTCTTTTGACTTTGTTTATTCTTTTTAATGTTTTATACATGGTTTGTGTTGTGGCCCCCTTTTGGTGCCTTGAAGGCTTGAATGGAATATATTTACACATTGAAACAAAAAGATAAGAAATTAGGAGTTAAGAAACTAGTGCTTCCACCTAATGTATTGGCTTTTATATCACTTTGGGTGGTTTGTCTGTTTTCCTGATTGTTGTGGTTGTTCATGTCTCATCTAATTGTCTCTGGAAACATCTATTTGCTTTTGTAAATATTGAATTTTGCACATTCAATATGATTATAGGCAATGAATGGTTAGTAAGATAAATATAATAGTTTTGTACCAATAGCAATTGTACTTTTCTCTATGCTATTTTGGAGTGTGTATGGAGATAAGATTGGTGCTGATTGCTAGTCATGCAACATGCAATCTGCTTAGTATTTCTTTCCAAGTTGGGGCCTTTGATTGTGAGCATTTTCTTCTATTTGGTAATTTCTTGAACAACAGGAATCATATTTTATTTGTGGCAATTGTGGTTGGTTTGATGCCTATAAGGTGGAATGAAGTGCTATCTTGATTGTGTTGAGAAATTTTCTTTTAGCATATATATTTATTAAATCAATCAATAGCATCCATGTAGTCTCCATGAAATCTTTCAACCTGTTACTAGGTTGAAAGGGTTCATTTACTATTCTGGAATTTGTCAGCAGTGAAGCATAATTTCTTCCATCAATAATGCCCTATTAGGATGCAGAGAAAATTCTGGGATACGGAAGAAAGAAAAAGAGGATCACCCAAAATAAGATTCCACGTACAACATCTTTTCCAACAATTTCTCAAAGAATAATAGGAGCCCAAATGAATAAAATGTACAAACTCCATTGTTCTCTAAAGAAAAACAAGCCAAGTCATAGCATTATCATCCATTTCCCCTTTCATCTATTTTGATACATGCAAGTGGTTTCATTAGATCATACCAATGACCAAGCTACATTTCAGTTATGTGGAGATGTAGGCATATTTTGTGTTCCCCAGTACATTTGGTCAACTTAAGTGGCTATGTCTTGTAGTAGTTGTAAATCCAACTTTAAAGTTTATTGCCTCTAGTTTAATGTTTGCTTTGAGTCTCATCCTATCCATCATTGATAATTTAGCTTCTTCACAAACCAAGTGGGGAAGATTTCCTAACTATTAATTCATTCAGCCCCTATTGTAATTTGGAACCTTGTGCACTAAGTATGACCTTTATTTTTAATGTTCCTGTTTAATATCAAGAAGTTTTCTTTCAAGTTTCAGAAATGGGTTCCATCAACTTGTTTACTTATTATGGCTAGGATTTTGGGTTAGCATGGAACTCTTGCTTGTCACAGGTCATACATTTGCAATTTTTCAAAGTTTGTTATTTCATGATAATATACTTGATTTTTCTAATAGTCTTGATAAGTATGTATATCTTCTTTACTAATTTTTCTTTATTCCAGCAAAGTGACAATAAACCGTTGTTATATTCTTTGTGTTTATTCATAGGCTCCGGGGAATCTTGATGAAGAAACCTATGTTCCTGCAATTGTTATTGTTGGACGACCAAATATTGGTAAAAGTAGAATTTTGAATGCTTTAGTAGGAGAGGACAGAACAATTGTCAATCCAATCAGTGGTACTACTCGTGATGCTATTGACACCAAATTTACTACTCATAGTGATTTTCGTCTTTCAGACTTTTTCTTAGGTTTAGGACTCATTTCCCTACTTTTGTTTGAAAAAGAGAAAATTTCATGTCCAATGCGCATTCTATAGGGGTGCAGTCTCAGTTGAGTACACTTGCAGGAATAATGAAAGCTGTTGATCCAAAGCTTCATCAACACCTTGGTATGGCTGATCCTGCTAGAAGTAAGTTTTAGTTTTTGTTTGAGTGGGATGTACCATGTAGAGAATTTTGACAGCAGAATTCTTTTACTTGTAGCTCCACTATTTGAGGATGTTATTTTGGGCCTGTTTGGTTATCACTTATAAGTTAACTTTTATGATTATAATATTTTTTTAGATTTTAAGCTTAATTGTTTTTTAAATAAATTGTAAATCAGTTTGGTGTAGCTTCTATCTGGCTCATTTTATTCTGTAGCATGCACCAAAGTTATCTTGCACTTGCAACTCACTTTTAAGCCAACATGTTTATGATTAAAAAATATTATGGCAGGGAAACGATGAAGCTGACAGAATTGTCTGCAAGGGATAAACTAGAGGGCTTCCATGGATCAAAAGAGGTAATGCCTTCTTCATATAAATTGACAATTATGAATAATCTAAAATCAAATAGTGTATCATTTAAGATGAATCAAGTGGTATCAGAGATTCTTGGTTTAGTAGTTCTAAGTGTTCAGCTATTTGATTTTCTTTTGATAATGGAATGCGCAAGTGTTGGTAGTTGTCTTTCTCATGCTTTAATGATATAGTTTGTTTTATGCATGCATCTCTTTCTTCATTGGACTTCTTGTGAAGTATGCAGCTTTTATTAGTTAATTACACATTTGTATAATAGTATGATAACTACAGTTAGATCTTTGCTTCTTTTTTTTTCCTTTTTTTTTTTGTTTTGTGGTACCATTCGTTTTGCAAGCATGACTACAAGTTGACAAGTCTTGTTCATTTTGATAGTCACATGAATTAATTTATCAATATGGAGAAGCAGAAGACCCCACCTTAGATGATGAAGAATGGTTGCAAATATCTGAAACGCACTCAAGGTATTTGCACAATTAACATTCAATTGCATTTATTTTGTAGAACATTAAATACTTGAGATGGATAGGGCCTCTTAAACTAAGTTAGTTATAGTAAAATTTCTGTTGAACTTGCAATTTCTGTGGGTAAAGTGACATTTTGGTTTTACATGCTTCATGTCATGCTAGAGGTATTTAATGTTAAGACATTTAAAGGGGTGTGATTAGCTGGAGTTTATCTTTTGTAAGACTAGAACAATCTCTACAAATAGTTAGTTTATTCATACGCTTCTAGCGGTTTCTAAATTAATTTGTGTTTTCATTTTTCAGGTCAGAAATTTCTTGGGGATGCAAAATATGGTCAAAGAATTCAAGAACTTAGTTTTTCAAGTTTTTTCATTTTTTAATATATGTAAGCAAAGTTTGAAATTTTTAATTTAATTCCTTTGTATATACTTTTGAACATATTTAACTTTCATTTATGAAATATATGACGCTATTTCATTCAATATGTAGTTGTGATTCAAAATATAGTATATAGTGTGTATTACATTCTTGAAATGCGTGTATAAAAATAATATTGTTTGTTCTTCAAATATGTCGAATCTTTTTTTTATCACACGCATTAACTGTGATGAGAAATACATATAACGTGTGATCTTATCTCATTATTAATTATAAATTATAAATTTTATTAGGTATTAATCACACTTATAAGATGTGATCTAAATGTTTATTATCACAGATTTTATTAGTTTTTAATCACACTTAAAAAATGTGATCTGAATATTTATTATCACAGGTTTTGTTAGTTATTAATCACACTAAAAAGATGTGATCTAATTGTTATTAATCACATTTAAAAAATGTGATCTAAATGTTTATTATCACAAGTTTTATTAGTTTTTAATCACACTTAAAAGATGTGATCTAAATATTATTAATCACTTAAAAAGTAAAATTCATTACATTTGGGGGGGACCAAATGGGGAGATAAGAGGGATATGGGATAAAGGGATGAAATGACCATTTTGACTCTTTACTACTTAATTATGTATTATATTTAGTAAAATTCAATAAAATTTAAATGTGTCAATTTAAAAATAAAATAATTTTATTTAATTTTTATTGATGTTTTATTTATTTAAGTTTTTTAAAATAATTTTTTATAAATATTTTATTGATGTTTTATTTTAAAATTTTGTTTATATTTTATTTAATTATTATTATTTTTTAAAATAAATTTATTTAAAATTTTAATTAAAAAATAACATATTACATATATTTTTATTGAAAATGGTAGAATTGTCATTTGAGCATTTATCATTATCCATAATATTCAAACAAATATCGGATTCAATAGAATAGTCCAATGTAGACATCTAATTCCATGATTAAACAAATATAGGATACAAATCCAGTCTAACCATTGTTTGGTTGTTCAATTTTGCTCCGGACTATTAGTCCTAAATATGTAGGATTATTGTGTTTCATTGGGGGGGGGTGGTGGTGGTGGTGGTGGTGAGAGAGGGACACAATGGGGAGATAAGGGGGATATGGGATAAAGGGATGAAATGACTATTTTGACTCTCTACTATTTAATTATGTGTTATATATAGTAAAATTTAATAAAATTTAAATATATCAATTTAAAATAAAATAATTTTATTTAATTTTTATTGATGTTTTATTTATTTAAGTTTTTTAAAATAATTTTTATAAATATTTTATTGATGTTTTATTTTAAAATTTTGTTTATATTTTATTTAATTTTATTATTTAATTATTATTATTTTTAAAAATAAATTTATTTAAAATTTTAATTAAAAAATAACATATTACATATATTTTTTTATTGAAAAGGGTAGAATTGTCATTTGAGCATTTATCCTCTCCATAATGTTCCAAACAAACATCGGATTTAATAGAATAGTTCAATGTAGATATCTAATTCTATGACTAAACAAACATAGGATACAATCCAGTCTAACCAAATAGTCCGAGAACAATATATCATAGGACTAACGGTCTGATAGATTCTAATCCCCCTTATCCAGTCCGTCCAAACAAACACACCCTTAACGTACTATGTTCAACATATGGCATTAAAAATCACATACTTCAAAGTGTGATTGAATCTTATGAATTTAATATTACAATAACGTTATCTAAAAAATTTATTCAAAAAAAAAAAAAAGAATAAATTGTTTACCTACAATAGAGGTGTGACCTATATTAAACTAATTTTAAATTTATATCACGCACTCACTTTTAAAATAAAGTTTTATAATTTAGAACACTTTCGTTAATATTTGATAAGTTATCGTTTTCAAAATCTTGTTACGAGTTTAATCACATGCATTTCAAAGTAGTGGGTCTTTTTATAACTTACTATGCCAAAACAGGGCATTAACGGCGGTTTTTTTAACGGCAGTTTTCCGCCGTTAAAAAAACCGCCGCTAAAGTATCTTTAACGACGGTAATGAAATTCTCTTTTAACGGGGGTAACGAAACCGCCACTAAAGCCCACTTTTAACGGTGGTAACAAAACCGCCGCTAAAGCCCTCTCATTACCGCCGTTAATGACAGCGGTCTTTGTCGGCGGAGCTCCGGCGAAACTCCGGCGAGTGGTGACCACGTGTAGCCAAAGGTTGAACATGACCATCTATAATAAAGCAAAAGCAATGTTTAAATATTTATTTAGGGAACATATTTCATGAAGAGTGGCTATGATAGAGTGGTTGGTGTGGGTGGATGAGAGGTTGAGGGTTCAAGACTTAGGAGCGCAAGAAGAAAGAATTATTTTTTGAAAAATTTGAACCTATTTACGGCGGTAAAGAACCGCCGTTTTTGGTCCTATATTACCGCCGTTTTTGATCGACTTTTAACGACGGTAATTTACTTTTTTATGACGGTTGTACTTTTTCCGACACGCGCATAAACGGTGGTAACGAAACCGCCATTAATACCGCCGTTAAAGGCTTTAACGACGGTTTTACAGCCTTTAACGGCGGTAAAAAACCGCCGCTAAAGCCCAATTTTGGCGTAGTGACTGACCGATGAAGGGGGTGGTTAAGGGTGGCTGTAACCCTCTAAACATTCTCAAAACATAATTAAAATTTACACTAAAACTTTATAGATGCTTGTAAGGTATTTTTATATTTTTTTTTTTAGGTGATTTATTTATATAGTAAGATCTTTAATTTTTATATTACTATTTTATCTAACTGCATGAAGGGCGATAATTGATGATTAGTGTGAAACAATATTATGTGGCGCCTTAACAGAAACCAAAAAAGATTGGGATTTTTATTGATAAATCCATCTTAGAGTTGTTATAACCCATTAGGTCCACAAAGGAATATTATAACCTGATTAGTCCCATATACTTTTCTTTTTATTCCATAAAGTCCATTTTACTAATTTTATATTTTTACTTGGACTATTATGCCCTTATATATATATATATATATACTATGTTAATACATAACACGTTCCCTGTGATTTCGTTGATTCAGTTTTGACAGTTTCTATCTTTACGCTTTTCATCATCATTCTAATTCAGATAGATACGTTTCTATCTTGCATGCTCGTTCTGAGGATTTGATGTGCTAGGGTTTCATTGTTGCTGTTGTAGTATGGTTCGGTGATTTTCAAGTGAAGACGACGAATTTGAAGGTGTTCGGTTCTTACATTTTCAGGAGTATAACTACTTCAAAGCAGCTGCTTTCGAGTTACTGGACGATTGTAGGATTGCATGATTAAGGTTAGTATGAATACATGTTCACTTGTTTTGATTTGTATGATGGATCAGATGCTCTGTTTTTTGATTGATATGGATTGGATGCTCTATTTTTTCAATTATATGCATCATACGTGGTCATGTGGAGGGGAGGTCATTCAGATTATGTGAAGAATGTATAGTTCTCATTTTATTTTGATGTATCCATAATGAGTCATTGTGTGGGTGATATAATTCAGAGTATATGTATCAATATGAATATTTACATCTTGTTAATATTATGTGAAGAATGTGGATGTTCTCATTTTACTTTGATATTTGCTTAATGAGGCTCTGTGTGAGTAATATAATTCAGAGTATTCAATTTCATCATACTCAATTAAATTCATGTTCTTTATTCTTATTCAACTCTGAATTTACAAATAGCAAACAAAAACCCATGATTCAAGGGTTAATTACTCACCTAGGAGCCTTGAACACTCAAGTTCTAGCCAAATCTTGAGCTTAATCTTCAAATTCCCAAGCTTGAGCCAAAAATTACACAATTCTCTCCTTCTCTCTCTCTACAGTCGGTTCTCTCTATTGTGAGTCCCAAATTCAGCCAAAATGAAGTGAAAAAGAGAGGATAGAGAGTGTAGTGACTTCACAACAAAACCCACTAAGGCCAATATAATATTATTAAGATAATTGGGCTATAATTCACCGATTTAGTTGATTTAATCTGACCCGAATCAATTTTCAATTAAATTTCACCATAGGTTTTAAAAATTATGCCAATCACAATGGCGTAATCAATTTCGGGTTCTGTGGCCGATAAGGCCTCTAATTAAATTTCCAAAGCAGATAAATCAAACAGATATTCCTACAGTGAACAGATAGAAATCCAAGACCACATAATGGCACACAAAATCATACACATATTAAGGACCAATTAACATATTACGAAACAGGGGTATTACAATGCCATTCCTGTTTGAGAGAATTGAGCCACTCAGGTTGAATAACTGAAAGAGCTGAAACTGTGAAAATTGTTCCATGCTCTGTCTGGATAAAGCATCTGCGGCTTTGTTCTCGTGCCCAGCCTTGAAAACAATGTCATAGTCATAGCCAAGCAACTTTGTGAGCCACTTTTGTTGCATAGTAGTGGAGATCTTTTGGTCTAGTAGGTACTTAAGACTGAAATGGTCAGTCTTGATGGTGAAATGTCTTCCCAAAAGGTAGTGTCCCCACTTGTGGACAACATATACTACTGCCAATAACTCCTTCTCATAGGTTGATAGCCCCAAATGCTTGGGTGCCAAAGCCTTGCTAATATAAGCTATGGGATGCCCATCTTGTATGAGGACTGCCCCTATGCCTGTGCCAGATGCATCACACTCCAAAATGAAGTCCTTATCATAGTTTGGTAGTGCTAACACAGACGTGGAGGTCATAGCTGCTTTTAAGGTGTTGAAAGCATTTTATGCTTGCTCATTCCATCCAAAGGAGTCCTTCTTCAATAGAGTGGTAAGTGGTGCACAAACTTTCCCATAATTTTTCACAAATCGTCGGTAATAACCGGTTAACCCCAGAAATCCCCTCAATGCCTTGATGGATGTTGGTCTGGGCCATTGCAACATAGCCCCAATCTTGACTGGATCTACTGCCACACCCTGTCCAGAAATGATATGCCCAAATACTCCAAAGATTGTTATCCAAAGGCACACTTAGATTTCTTGACATAGAGCTGGTTGGTCTTCAGTAATTGTAAAGTGGTTTGCAAGTGGTGAAGGTGGTCAGCCTAAGTTTTACTATATATCAAGATGTCATCAAAGAAGACCAGTACAAACCTCCTGAGGTTGGGTTTAAAAACTGAATTCATTAGGCTTTGAAAAGTGGAGGGTGCATTGGTCAGCCCAAAAGGCATAACCAAAAATTCATAATGGCCCTCGTGAGTTCTGAAAGCAGTTTTGGAGATGTCTTCAGGATTCACTCTGATTTGATGGTATCCAGCTCTTAAATCGAGCTTTTTGAACACTTTGGTACCATGCAATTCATCCAATAGTTCATCAATTATAGGGATGGTGAATTTGTCCTTCATTGTCAACTTGTTCAATTCTTTGTAATCAACACACATCCTCTAAGTGTGATCCTTCTTTTTCACCAATAGCACAGGGGAGGAAAAAGGACTGGTACTTGGTCTGATGATTCCAGTGTCCAGCATCTCTTTGACTATTTTTTCAATTTCATTCTTCTGTATGTATGGATACCTATATGGCCTCACATGGACGAGTGCACTGCCTTGTGTTAGGGGAATTCGGTAGTCAATCAATCGTTGAGAATGGAGGGCACTAGGCTCCACAAATACATCATTAAAATCATGTAAAATGACTGTAATATCAGTGGGTACCTGCTCTACATGTGTAGCTGTGATACTGTACAACTGGACCAGGTAACCTTGGTTGGTTTGCTGCAAAGCCTTGCTCACTTGCTTGCTAGACACTTGTTCCACCTTACAGCCAGTGTCTCCCTTGAGAAGGATGGCTTGTCCCTTCAATTGGAACTGCATTTGGAGGTTCTTAAAATCCCAAAGTATTGGTTCTAAGGTGGACAACCGCTCCACCCCAAATACCATGTCACACCCTCCAATAGCCAAGATATGCACCTCTGTGGTGAAGGTGGCTCCCTGTATTTCCCACGTGAAGGCCTTACATAGTCCTTTGCTATATAATTTGGTTCCATCAGCCACTGTGACTGGCAGATCTGTGGTGGGTTCCATTAAATGTCCAGAACTCTTGGCCACACTTGGCTCCACAAAGGTGTGGGTACTGCCAGAATCAATTAAGATAGTGATGGGCCTCCCCTTGACCTTCCCAAGTATTCTCATGGTCCTAAAAGATAGGCTACCTGACAAAGCATGCACTGAAATCTGCATGTCATCACTCACCTGAGAGTCTCCATCCTCTTGTAATTCCTATTTCGGTGCATCTGATTCCTCATCTTCCCCAAGCAGCAAATACAATTGTTTCTTTTGGCACTTGTGTCCCCCGACATACTTTTCGTCACAGTTGTAGCAAAGCCCTTTCTCTCTTCTAGCCTCCATTTTCTTGGGAGTTAGTCTCTTGATGGGAAAAAGGATGGTACTGGTTAGGGTTGAGTTGAGAGAAGTGTTTCTTAGGTATTTGGAGTCAGTAGGTACTGGGGTTTTGGTATCAGGTTTAGGTCCACTTGAGGAAAAGGGTTTTTATAATGAGATGGTTGGGGAAGGGAAAGACCAATTGCTGTTGGATGATCTTTGGGGAATTTTATTTCGTCTACTAAGGGCTTCAATTCTTTCTTCTTGTAACCTTGCCAAGCCTATGGCATGAGAGATGGTAGTAGGTTGGAACATTTGGACACCAGCTTTGATCTCATCTTCAACCCACTGACAAAACAGTTGACAAAGAACTCCTTTGTTAAGCCTTTGGTTTTGTTGGCTAACTCTTCAAATCGCTCCTAGTACAGCTTAACAGACGTAAACTGCTTCAACTTGGTCAATTCCCCTATAGGGTCCTCAAAAGCATTAAGGCCAAAACGCAGTTGAAGTCCGTGAGAGAATTCAACCCAGGTAGGCATTTTCTGAGTTCGTTCAAACCATTGATACCACTGTATCACCTTGTCAGTGAGATGCATCACAGACAGTTTTACTTTACTATCTTCATCAATCTGATTAAATTCAAAGAAACGCTCACACTTATAAATCCAACCAGTAGGATCCTCACCTAAGAATTGGGGAAAATCAATTTTGGCATAACGAGTTTGTACGTAGCCAGAGTTGTGGGGTGAAGATCTATGAGGGGTAACGGAATCTCCACCCAGATCTTCCGTCGGTGGTTGTTTCTGATCATCACGAAGGGTGAGAGCCATGATCATCTCCTTGAGCTGGTTGAGAGCAAGCTGCGTTCGTGCTTCACTTTCATGCTGTTGGCGAACCGAGCATTCGTCACTCTCGCGCAACTAGCGAATGGTTTTTTCCATCCTCTTCTATTCCTGCGCACTAGTCTTCGTCATTAGAAATTATGGCCGAGGAACTGCTAGCTCTGATACCAGTGATAGGATGAGTGATAAAAATGGAAATTGAGAGAAAAGATTGATACAGATTGAGACTGAAATTGAGATAGCAATGGAAAATTGTATTAATTTGAAACTGGGTTCCAACTCTGGGAAACGTTAGATCCCAAGCTTTTTCATTACAAAAATTATTTCCCTCATCTCTCATTCTCTCCCTCTTTATACAATATCTCTCAACAGTTCTAACAACTACCACTAATCCCACTCAACAACTTTAACATCTTCCGCTAATCCCGCACCAAGTCACTGAGCTGTAATTGATCTGTTATCTGGGTTATCTGGGTCTGTTGTCTGGCCCATCATCCAGTCCAGGCCACTGTCCAAACCACTGCTCACTGCTCCTGATTTAAGCCCCTTTATCTTGGCCCATGGCAGCAGCGTCACTTCTAGTTGATGGCCTATCATCGAGTAACAATCTCAATAATAAAAAAATAAAAATTGAAGAGCTTGGGGGTGGATGCCGGAGGAAGCAGAGTTCGGAGAATTGGTCGAGGTAGGATCCACAAAAGAGGAGGAAGTCGTCGGGAGAGAAGTAGTTGGGGACTGCGACGACGAAGAGTTTGGTGGATCGAGCGCTAAGGCTCGTGAGAGATGCGGTGGAGGAGGGGGATTGGCTGCGGAAGAGGTGGACTACGCCGTTGAGTTCGGTTATGGAGAGGTGGTTGCTAGGCTTTGTGGCAAAGCTGCTGCTGGTGGCGGGGGAGGAGAAGGGGCAGCGCGTGTCGATCAATGGATTTGGAGAATGAACATTCTTAGGTTAGGATTAACTGAAAAAAAATTATTTGAAAAAAAATTAATTGAAAAGAAAAATATTTGAAAAAAAATTAATTAAAAAAAATTTTGTTAGTCAAATTTTTAAATTTTTGTTTAAAAACCAAAATAAACTTATTTTTTGAATTTATGATTCTTCCTCAAATTTATAAACTGAGACAACCATTTATAAACCAAAAAAATTATCAAACAAATTTTATAATAGTTTTTAAAATTTTTGTAAATATAAACTGAATATGAAATGACCAAACAGGCCCTTGTTTTTGTCTTTTGTTAAAAAAAATATTTGTATTAAATTTTTTTTAAGTCATTATAGTTTAGAAGGATATAATTTTTTTTTTAAAAAAAAAACAAAAAACAAAAAGATAAACTTTTAATAGCGATTAATAATTTGAATATGTGTATTTAATAACTTATTATATTTAGATCAATAATGTTATGACACATCATTATGACACATGTGAATATTGATCTTATTCTAATTGCAGTAATATAATTTAAAAAATAATTTAAATTTAAAATTTTATTTTATAAATAAAAGATGCATTAAATAAAGAATGAATATTGATTTTATTCTAGTAATATAATTTAATGAAAAATCTAAATTTAAAATTTTCTTCTAAGAATATAAAATTTATTTATAGATCAATCACATTGTAACACATATTAACAAAAATTAAACAAAATAAAAAAAGAAAAAGAAAAAAGAATTACAACTTTTAGCTTTAATAAGATAACAATGTTTTGCAATTATAATAGTATATAGATTTTGAATGAAGTTTTGAAACTCTCATAATATTATTTTCTTAAAAACATTCTTTTGTAAAATATATAAATAATCTGAATGTCACTTTTATTCTCCTTAATATAAAAATTATGAACTAATTATGATAATTTTAAATTTGTATTTAAAGCTTATAAATCATCGAATAGATTATTATAATTTTAAATTTATATTGTGTCAATTTTAAATTTAAATTAATAGATTGCTTTCCATATTTAGTGATCCTCAAATTTGAATTTTGAAATGGATTAATATAATTTCCATTTTTTTTATATTTGATATACTTTCTATTTGAAAGTCATAAACCTATATACTATTATAATTGGCCTAGCCTAGTTGGCCACTATGCTTTTATTTGGGCTTAGTCTTAAGGGGGTCATGGATTAAATTTTCTTAAAAAAAAATTATGAAATTTAAATTGAGAATTTAAAACTCTTAGAAGCCTTATGGTTAAAAACCCTTTTGTTTATATAATATATAGATTTGTCAGAAATTGAATCAAATGGTAGAATATCTAAACTATATATAATATTCGTCCATACATATAGTTGAGAATATAAATACTAAAGTTGCTAAAATTTTGAATTTAACTAACCTAGTAGTGAATCATTTTGGTCGTCCAAATTGCTAGACTAGTTACATGCATGTAGTTTTTTTTTTTTTTAGTTACATGTATGTAGAGGTGTTTCGGAAAGATGGTTAAAAGTTATTTTTTTGATTTTTTTAACTTTTTTGTCAGAGAGGGAAGTGGGTTAAAAGTTAGAAAGTGACTTTTAACCTACTTCCCAAAATAGCCCGTAGTTTGACACAATTCTTACGATATTTTTAAATTATTTCATATTGAATGACAAAAAAAAAAAAAAAAAAAAAAAAAGGTTTTTGGTAAAAATACCTTAAACATATATTATATGAAGAATAATCATATAAGTAAAAGGGTAAAAACATTTAATCTCATCCTCTATTTGTTTTTTCATCAGTTAGTAAAACAATCATTTAAAATATTACTATGCAAAATTGATAATGTTCTTAGTTTTAAAAATTAGAAAAAACTGATAATATTCTCAATTTACTAAATATGACTTATTGGTGGAAAAAATCTTAAATAAGATTTGAACTACCATAATATTTATAAATAAGAGTTTTAAATAATTAACTCTATATTATATATGAAGCATGTGGTACAAGATCTTGAACAATTATCACAATGGCAGCCTAATATTAAGCCTCCTAAGCCAGATAGAATGAAGCACCATATCCAAGGGAGCTAGACTGGGTGGTAGTGGCGTAATACATCTTATATATTTTTGAGTAGTTAGAAAGTTTATTATATACTATGTGGCATGATTTGGAAATGTTAAACATTAGGCATTTTTTCTCTTAAATAGATTTTCTGTTTTAATCCATCTAAGCTAACTCTATTACTCTTTTTAAAATTTTAATTTCTTTATTTCAGGTATGGATACTGGGATGACTATTGAATGACTTTCAAATCCTTGACTTTGGCCTTTTTCTTAGGGCAACAATTTCATTTTTAAAGTTGTCTTTAGTTTATGTAATTGATAACTTTTACATCACTACTAAAAATATAACTTTTTGCGTCTATGTTTTTGCGACTGATTATTAAACGGTCACAAAAAATTATTTTTAGACACCAAAATCTTATTTTACCATCTCATTTTTCTTACCCAATCATTTTTGGACATCATAATCTTTTTTTACCATCAAAATCTTATAAAACTTGACTCTCTCTCTCTCTCTCCCTCTCAATTCGCCCCCTTTTTTCCCAAACAACAATGATTCATCCCCCCTTTTCCCTCCACCCCTTTGACCCCCTCTCTCTCTCATTGGTTACATTTTCTTTTTTTTTTTTTTTTTTCATGCTCCTCCAATCACCCCTCGCCACGTGACAAAGGGGGTGAGGGGGTGACCCCCAAAAGGGGGTCCCAAGCATTATTCTTTCCCAAATCTGAGCTCTCTCTCTCCCTCTCCCTCTCCCTCTCCCTCTCAAAATATGTCTCTCTCACTTGAATCTATCGATCGATTCAACTTTCTCAAGTCCACAACTGTTGAAGATTTCATAATCGGTAAGCCTAAACACATCTTCATCGATTCAACTTTCTCTGTAATGATCCGAGAAATCAAGTTGTGTGTAATGATCGATTCAACTTGCTTATCCACTAATCTCACTGCAAATTCAGATTTCTAAAATGTTCAATGGCTGAGAAGAGCAGGTACTCTTGCGATTCCACTTCGTTTGCTTCTGAAGGCTGTGGAAGCCGTATGTTGGTTTCATCCAATGATACAGTGTTAGAATAGACAGATTACTTCGATCATCATACCTCGCCTGTTTCTCGCCGGAATCCCTATCGCTGCCCTCACTTTTCCCCTAATTATAGGTCTGTTCTCGGCCTCTTGCCCTAGATTTTCTTGTTCATGTTAGTTAATTTGCTTTCACTGTTGTGTTTGGTTGCTAAGAAAATGAACAAAGGAAAAGAAAATTCCAAATCCAATGTGATTTTTTCTTCTTTTTCCCCCAATAGGCATTCTGTAAAAGCTAAAAAATAATTAGTATAATTACAATTAAAATCGATTCAAAAGAGAGAGTGAGTGAATTTGTACTGGGTATACCAATATTGCACATGTTATGCTTGATAAAATGTTCAAGAGAGAGTGAATTGAATGTTTGTAGATATACAATTAATCCAAATCACATGTTATGCTTGATAAAATATTCATCATTCTTAAACTGCTGATGATCTTATTATTTGCTGGTTGGATTTCACTTTGGCTTCTCAAGCCCACAGATTTATGGGCAACCAAATGGAAAGGAGCTGAAGATAATGCATCAAATACTGTCTTCGGCTACAATGGTACGAACTTATTTCATTAAAAAATTATCTACACGAGTCAACATGCTACCAAAAATCCCCTTTTCATATATAAATATATATTCTTTCAATGATTTGGTTTTGTTAGTTGTAAGTAATTTGCATTGAATCAAGAATAATCATTTTAAAAAAAAAAATTTACAAATATGAATGTTGTTTTTTGGAACACTGATCTCACAACGGCTCCTTTGCAGGGCTTGATTTGGCTGTCTATACATTTCCTGTTATTGCTGTGGCTATAATTGGATTTATTTACTTGGAATTAAAGGGAAACTGCAGCTGCAGCAGTGTCTGAGTTTGTCCGCTACAGGTAATCTGGAGTGATCTGCCTTCATGGATGCTCCTTTTCTGTTTTGTTACATGTGTCCTTTTTCTATTTTCTTTTTAGTTTTGTTTTTGTCTTTAGGTTTTGCATTGTTTCTTTGAAGCTTGTGTTCTCTTTGAGAGCCTCTAGTACCCGTTCCCCCTCCTCTTTGAGAGTGAAGAGCATATGATCATTGGATACTCTTAGATCATTAATCTTGGTTTGGTTTATGATTCCATATAGCATTAAGGATCTACTTTTGAGAAATGAAAAAATTGTCTCTCTGTGGTGTAGAAAGAATTGTCTAGAATCTTTTAGTGATGTTAGAGTAGAAGGGGTGATGGTGAGGGTAGGGGCTAATTTGTAATTGATGATTCATACGGAACCATCATGTTCGTGTAACTTTTACAAATTTGATTTAATTTTTTTTATCTTTCCATGCTTAAACTTTGCTGGTACATGTGGATCTTCTTGAAGCCACCTGATTCAGATCTGTGGCTAACAAGTGCTAGTTTCTTTATCCTAACAGGCTTTGTGGTATGGCTCATTGAACGTCCCATAAATGAAGAATTCCAAGGTTCACGAGCTCAGCAAATTGGGACTGTCCTCTGGTTCTCCTTCTCAACCCTTGTTTTTGCCCATAGTGAGCTTTCTGTCTCATTTGTCTTCTGCAAAACTGGATCACTTTTTTATTCTTTTTTTTATTTGATAACGAGGGTATTGAGACTAACCCCTGGTACATGTAAACCCGATCACTTTTTGTATAGCAACCGAATTTTCATTACTAAATGATATCAAAGTAGAGCAAATTTAAGACTTACTTGAGTGATGCCAAGGGCTTTTAGCCTGATAGCACCTCCCCAATACTCTCATACGAGAGAGTTTGGGGATACAAACCTAGTCAAAGGCGAGGTTGGGTTGATGAGCTTCATTAGTCTCGCCCCCTCTGCTTAGCAGCTCTTCTTTCCCATATTGTTAGGAGTAAGGCTAGATATAAATTGTATCTGCAATCCTCAAAAATAACTTAACTGACATGTTATGACTTTTATTTTTTATGGCATTGGACATTGCAGGAGAGAGATTGTTCAGTAACTTGTCAAGATTTGTAGTGATTGTTTGGCTGTTTGTGGTGCTTATATTGTCTTCAAGCTACACAGCGACCTTGACTTCACTGTTGACTGTTCAACAGATTCAATTGGCTTCAAATGGGGATTATATAGGGTACAAAGGTCAATCTTATTTACAAGGAGTCATAGTTAAAAACTTGAACTTCACGGACTCTAGGCTTAGAATATATAGTTCACCTGAAGAATATGTTGATGCATTATCAAGTGGAAGTGTTGCTGCTATTATTGATGAGATCCCATACCTCAAGATCTTCCTCGCCAAGTATTCTGGTAGCTATGCCATGGTTGCTTCCGAATCTACCACCAGTGGTTTTGGTTTTGTGAGTATATCATTCGTCAATTACTTATGATCATAATTGGTGGGAATGACTTCCCTCCATACTCTTATCCTCCATTGTGAGCCTAGAATGGAGCCCAAAAAACGAAGTATGGAGGATAAGAGTATTGAGGAGAGTCGTTCTCGTAATTGGTTCGGTTTGGTCGAGGTTGGGGGAAAATTTAGCACTCAACTGAATTGTTTCGATTTTGTTGGTTTGAGGAATCGAAGCCTCATAGAAGATTTTTAAGATTTTATAGAAACTTGTAAAATTTCACATCATGAATAAATGAAGAGAGTTACGAAACATGTAGAATTAGTCATTTATCTTCTAATATTTTTAAAAAATAAAATATAAAAAGTACTTACATGATGTAATATTTTGGTTGGTTCAGTCAGTGTAGATGTAAAATTTTTCAAAACCGAAACAAACCGTACCTTGTTAAAAACCAATTGAAAGCCGGAATTTCTATTCAACTCAGACAGTTAGTTTTGTTCCACCGATTTTTCTTATAACCCTACTTAAGAGTTCTAGAGCACAACTCAGCATGTTAACATTGTTTGCTCTCAGACAAATAAGACCCAGTAGCTAGTCACAGATGGATGGAGCTGATCTAACCCACCTTGATTGGATGGGTAAGAGATAAAGATCGATCCCATCCATCCATGTTGCATGGCCTCATTAGTACGAAACATCACATACAAATGTCGCAGTAGTACTCTGGAACATGAGTACTTACATTAGCATGCAGTAAATCATGAGGAGCTAAATAGCTTAATAAATGAACATGAGCATTTTCCCTCATTTTTATGTATGTGAATGTGCCTATAACTCTTTGATAGAGATGGGGAACGAGTTTCCAGGGCTTGATCTGGTGCTTTTCCAGCTCAACGTGCATATAATTTAGTTGGTTTCTTTATCATGTGTTGCCTACTATCTTTCACAGGTTTTTCGAAAAAGTTCGCCGTTGGTCCCAGAGATATCAAGGGCGATTGGGCAGCTAAGGGAAAATGGGACATTGATGAGGATAGAGCAGGCATGGTTTAATAGCCCACCATCCCTAGGGTCAGCACAGAACAGCTCTGTGACTAATAGCTCCCCCAGCAGACTCAACTTTGATAGCTTTCGAGGTTTATTTCTTATCAGTGGGCTGTTTTCAACTTCAGCCCTTGTCATACTATCGATCCAGTCACTCTATCAAAGATGGCATGCCAAAGTTCACAGATTCAGAAATCTTATTTGTGAAGTACTAGTGTTCTGGGTAAAGCTCCTTTCCACTACAAATTCCAATTTGATTAATCAAATTCCAAGGTGATGTCTGAGACAATAACTTTACGGACATGGAACTAATCGTATAATTGATTTTAAAAAGTAATGGTGATTATACATATCAGACGGTGGAGTCTAGTACTGAAGAAACTGCTCCACTCAAATTACTCCGCTTATATTTTCTGTGTTGGTTATTTGATTATTAATAACCCTTTTAATAGTTCTGCTTTTTTCATCCCATTGTGTTCATGAGCTTGTCCCAAAATGTGTTACTTTAATCGCGTAGCTTCTTTTTTCTTCTTCTCTTTATTACAATATATATATATATATCAATTCTAATGAAATAGAATGAATCATTAATTATAACATAAATCATAATTACAAAACTTTCTAGAGAGAGAGAGAGAGAGAGAGAGACTCCAATTAAAAGCAGGGAAATAAACCCACATGCAAATAGAAAGGCAGAGTTGAGAGCTCAATAAGAAGTGTAAGAACTCTGA
Organism: Camellia oleifera; assembly: GCA_022316695.1. Lineage (NCBI taxonomy): Eukaryota > Viridiplantae > Streptophyta > Magnoliopsida > Ericales > Theaceae > Camellia > Camellia oleifera. The sequence continues at coordinate 132,435,042 of CM039318.1, forward strand.
CAAAAAAGAATAACTATGTTGGTTAACCTCCAAGCTTAAAATGTTGCCTAGTGATGTACTATTTGTTGACCTTTCATATGGACCTTCAGAGAGTAGATTCCAAGACATTGATCAATTCAAGAAGAACTTCAAGCTGAACATTGAAAACTCATTAGTGGATCCAATTCAAATGAGTACCATCCCAAGTCAGCAATTTAGATACTGGGTCAACTCCTATTGCACTTGAATTAGATTTTAATCATAAAAAATCAAGCCGCACTAATACTTTTCACACTGGACACTGACTAGAACTTGCACAGCTGCACATGTTTTCTATAAAATAATTTGAATACATGATTCATACACACTACTTTGTATTTGTTGAGTCATCTAATCATTAGTGAGTAGTTATATTAGGACTTTTAAATTTTAATCTGGTGGTTGTGTAGCGATGTGTAGTATCGTTTTGAAGTGTGAGATTGTAATGTCAGATTTCTATGGAGATGAGTTTGGTTTCTCCAATATGGGGATTATGTGTAGTTTATTTCTTAGACTATTTTTTGTGACGGTTGTTAGTTTAGTTATTGTTGACTTTTTAATTGTTGACATGTGAGTTTAATTTATCTGTGAGTTTATAATTTTTTGTTGTTCATGTGTGTGCACATGGCCTTGTGTTACCTCATAAAATTATGGTCATCTAAAGGAGCTTCACAGGACTATCAAGCTAAGTGAGCGAGCTTTAGTTTCAGCAGATCCAATTGTCACTTCTCTAGGAAACTTCCAACAGGTATTAGACACTCAATTGCTTTTGGCATTTGCATAGTTCATAGCTTCCGTTTACTGAATGTCTGGCATTTTCCAGGCCCATGTATTTACTTCAGAAGCTGGAGATCTTTATGGTCTTTGTGGTTGCATTTGGAATGTAGTTGATAAATTCATTCATGCTTCCCAGCTGTCATAAGTGGGGAATTTTTATTATTGTTTCTTTACAAAGATTGTAGTGATGATTTTTAAGTGTTATATCCGAATGTTTCTTTCTTCTTTGAACTGATCTGTGGCTATTGAGATATGGTTCCAACTATATGTCTTTCTGTTGCCTTTTCTTTCTTTATGCATAATTGTAAGAGTAACTGAGTTTTTATCCTTTTAGGTTCAAAACCCAAGAGCAAACCTAAGAAGGAAAAGACAGAGGAAGAGAGAAAATTTAGAAGACGGGCCAAATATTTCTTGGTAACACAGCTGGTAGCAGTTTTAGTTTTCCTGTCACTCCTTGGTGGGTCAGATGATGCTGAAGTAGAGCTCGATGACGATGATAGTTTGAATTACAATGACTAAATGAGAATACATTTATGAGTTGAGCTCTTTTTTTCTTTTTTTTTTCACATGCGGGTTACCTTTCCTTGGCTACAGGCCATGGCCCAAGTGGATTTTTTCCCTCCCTCTATTTCATTTTCATTTTCCATTGAAATTTTGGAAAAATTGCATCCATGTGTAGACAATTAATATGATTTGTGCAATAGGTCAAAACTATATTTTTTGGCAGAAATAATTAGTTTAATGTTGAAGAGAATGCTTTTTGCCATGGATTGGCTGAGGGCAGTTTGTGAATAATCTGTTAGTGCAATGTGCATACCATTTTTATTTAGTTTTCTATTAGTTTATGCAATGCTTTTATTTATTTATTTGTTTTTATTTTTATTTTTTGCGACGGTAACAAGATGGTCGCAAAAGATCATATTAGTGTTTTTCTTTGTTTTTTGCGACGGCAAAATAGCGGTCGCCATAAGTAGTTTAGGTGGTCGCAAATAATTTGTGACCGTTGTTTTGCCGTCGCAAAAAGTATTTGCCACCCCCATATTCGCGACCCCCATTTGCCGTCGCATGGGCCGTCGCAAAAAGTCTTTTGCGACTGTTTTTTTATTATTTGCGACGGTTTATAGCGGTCGCAAAAAGTGTTTTTTTTAGTAGTGCATTAATCATTTTTTCAATAAATCTTTGGTTTGGAAAAAAATTAATTAAAAAAATTAATTGAAAAAAAAATTAATTGAAAAGAAAAATATTTGAAAAAAAAAATTAATTAAAAAAAAATTATGGAAACTTTGACATATAATTAAGATTGTAAAATTAATACTTTTTCATAACTTGCTATTTCATGCAATGAATTCTTTTTTCTTATTTTTCTTTGATTGTTTGTGTAGTATTAGATAATTTGATAAGCATGAAGGGATGGAATTAACTTGAAATCAAGTAAAACTTCATGATTTCTAGGAAAGCCCTGAAGATCTAAAGAGGTATTGTGAAATTCATCTGCTGAAGACCTTGACTAGATTAAGTTGCTTTTGTTTATTAAACTCTATCTTTCATTATGTATGTGTTTGGGTTTTTCTTTCTTTTTTTGGGTTTGTGTTTTGTTTTTTGTGTTTTATTTCTTTTTTATTTTCCTTTTTTGTGGTTTCTTTTTTTTGTATTTTTTTTTCCCCTGCGCATTGTTGCCAATAAAATCTCACATTGTTATGTTCAAAATACCACTTGAAATTTTGTTGAATGCTTCTTGAGGAATTTTTCTACAAATTAGTTTTTCTCCTTTTCCATCTCCTTATTTCTCTTTAAACTTGAGAATTTCATTCAGGGTATTTTGCCTATTTTGGTACAGTCAAGCTCTTTTATTTTGTATCTTTGTGCATACACCATGTTCTGTAAAATGCCTCAATTAAAATAGTTTATCTTCTTTTGGTATTTTTTTTTTTTTTTTGGTTTATCAGTAAAGAAAAAAGATTTATTGATGATAAAAGCAAAATACATGCAAAAATACATCAACAAATGGGGAAAGTAAACAAAGATTGGTGAGAAACCAATCTAGAGCAACCAAAAGATGAAAAACAGAACAAACCAGAACAACTTCAAAGCATACAACAATCCATAAGCAGCCACTATCATCAGCCCACTACTAGGAATATCACTACAGTAGCAACCAGCAGCATGAACACTTCCAATCAACATATCTCTCCATCAAACCAGCAGCATGAACACTACAGTGTTGGGGAAAATATGTGATTCCCCACAAGTAAATCAATCAATGGGAATAAAAACTAATGCGAAAAAATTAAATCAAAAGCAACACAAGAATTTTACGTGGTTCCCTCAATGTAAGGTACGTCCACAGGATCGAAATGCGATTCCACTATCAACCAAAGAGTTTCCAAACGATTACAAACGAGACACGAATGGTCTCACAAAACCACCCTTAGGTGAATTCCAAATAATCACAAATAAACAAGAGGAAAGACCTCACCAAATAGAAGAACCAAAATCTTCAAAACGAGAATTGAAGAAGACCCAAAATAACGAACTAAATCATCCAACTATGAAGCCAAAACCGAAGTAGCCAACCGAAGATTCCACACCTTAATCAATTAAGCCACTGGATTGACTTTTCCACATGCACTATCTCAGAAAACAAATTGATCAATGAAGTGCTGCTGCTTCACAAAAACGGCTGCTTTACAAAAACGGCTGCTTTTTTTCTTCACACACCCGAGCAAAAACCATAAACAATATATATATATATTGTTAAATCTAGGACTTGTTTTATCAAAACCCTAGTTGTATCCAAATTGAATTGGGTTTCCACAAAATTAGATATAATATATAAAAATATATTATACCCAAACCACACCAAATTAAAACTCTTTTAATAAACTAATTGGGTCCCACACTCCAATAAGGAGGTATACCCAACAATTCTCTCCCTACCGACTTAGGTGGAGAGATCAACCATACCCGCCAAAGTTTGACACTTCAAATGTTTGTCCCTCGACAAAGTCTTAGTCAACATATCCGAAATATTATCATCCGTGTGAACCTTTTCGAGTTGTAACAATTTTGAATCTAACACATTACAAATCCAATGGTATCTCACATCAATGTGTTTCAATCTCGAATGAAAAGTAGAATTTTTACTCAAGTGAATAGCACTTTGGCTATCACAATAAAGCACATACCTTTCTTGTGTCAAACCCAACTCTTGCAAAAATTTCTTCAACTATAACTCCTCTTTGCAAGCTTCTGTAATGGCAATAAATTCAGCTTCGGTAGTTGAGAGAGCAACACATTTTTATAATTTAGATTGCCATGCCACAGCTCCCTCTGCAAAAGTCATCAAATACCCCGAAGTAGATTTCCTAGAATCAACATCACCGGCCATGTCAGAATCTGTGAATCCATCAAGCATCGGCTTACCATCTCCAAAACACAAACACACCTTCGAAGTCCCTCGAAGATATCTTAAAATCTATTTTACCGCTGCCCAATGTTCTTTACCCGGATTAGAAAGAAACCGACTCACCACACCAACGGCGTGAGCAATATTCGGCCTTGTACAAACCATGGCGTACATCAAAGAACCAACTGCTGAAGCATAAGGAACTTTCAACATCTCTTCTTTGTCTTTCTCACTTGTAGGACATTGATTCGAACTAAGCTTGAAGTGACCCGCAAGTGGACAACCAACCGGTTTTGCTTTATTCATGTTGAACCTCTCAAGAACTTTCTCAATGTAGCTTTCTTGAGACAACCAAATCAGCCCTTCTTTGCGATCACGAGCAATTTTCATACCAAGAATTTGCTTTGCCGGTCCCAAATCTTTCATAGCAAAAGACTTGCTCAACTCCAATTTCAACCTGTTAATCATGGTAGAATCTTGACCCACAATTAACATGTCATCAACATAAAGCAAAAGAATAATAAATTTGCCATCCGGGAAATTTTTCACAAACACACAATCGTCCGAAGTGGTTTTAGAAAAATCATTATTCATCATGAAAGAGTCAAATTTTTTGTACCATTACCGCGGGGCTTGCTTGAGACCATACAAACTTTTCTTCAATTTGCAAACAAATTTCTCTTTCCCTTTTTCCACAAAACCTTCCGGTTGCTCCATGTAAATTTCTTCTTCAAGATCACCATGAAGAAATGCGGTCTTCACATCAAGTTGCTCAACTTCAAGGTTCATACTTGCAGCCATGCCAAGTACAACCCGAATAGAAGACATCTTCACAACCGGTGAGAAAATCTTGTCAAAGTCAATACCTTTCTTTTGCCCAAAACCTTCACAACAAGACGTGCCTTGTACCTCAGATTCTTGCCATCGTTCTTCAATTTGAAAACCCACTTATTTTTCAGAATTTTCCTCCCCTTAGGCAACTTCACTAAATCATAAGTGTGATTTTCAAGTAAGGAATTCATCTCCTCTTTCATGGCCTTTTTCCAATCACCTTTCTTTACATGCCCAATTGCTTCTTGGTAGCTCTTAAGCTCCCTTTGATCGGAAATCAACACAAATTCATTGAGAGGATACTTTCTTGAAGGTTGTCGGTCCCTTGTAGATTTCCTCAACTCAAGTTGTGGTGGCGGCTCTTGAGTTGGATGCTCTTCCTCAATTTCTGACTCAACTTCATTAGGATTAGCATCATCCTCTACATCTTCAATAGGTGGCTGCACATCTCCCCCATTTTCATCATCCACCGAAGATGAAGGAGATAGATCCATGTCAATGACATCATTAGCTTTTGGCTCCGGTTGACCACCTTTACCAAAGTCTTCAATTGTTTGGTCTTCAAGAAATACAACATCACAGCTTCGAATAACTTTCTTGTTAACCGGATCCCACAATCTATACCCGAATTCATCACGCCCATAGCCAAGAAAAATGCATTGTCTTGACTTGCTATCAAGCTTGGACCTCTCGTCCTTTGGAATGTGAACAAAAGTTCGGTAACCAAACACTCTCAAGTGTTCATAAGATACATCTTTACCGGTCCAAACTCTTTCTGGAACATCACCATTCAAAGGATAGGAAGGAGACAAATTGATTACGTCAACCGCTGTCTTCATTGCCTCACCCCAAAAGGATCTTGGCAATTTAGCTTGTGAAAGCAAACACCTTGTTCTTTCCACAATGGTGCGGTTCATCCTCTCGGCAACGCCATTTTGTTGAGGAGTCTTCTTAATTGTCTTTTGGTGCCGAATGCCTTGGCTGCGACAATACTCATCAAATGGCCCAATGTATTCACCACCATTGTCTGATCGGATGCACTTCAATTTCTGCCCTATTTCTCTTTCAACCATGGCCTGAAAATGCTTAAATACTTCTAGAACTTGATCTTTAGTTTTTAGTAAAAAAACCCAAACTTTCCTTGAATAATCATCAATGAAGGTAACAAAATAAAGTGCACCACTATGTGTTCTAACTTTTAAAGGACCACAAACATCCGAATGAATCAACTCCAAAACATTTTCTTTTCTAGAGGCAACATTTTTATGAAAAGAAACTCTATGTTGTTTACCCATCAAACAATGAACACAGTTTTAAGATGTGTACCTTTCAAATCGAGTAAAAGCTCTTTCTTGAACAATACTTGCAGCCCCTTTTCACTCATGTGGCCAAGGCACTTGTGCCACAATTCGGTAGAAGTATCATCTTCAAGTGCATTGACAACACCTTTACAAATTTTTCTTTACATCGAATAAAGTGTATGAGTCTTTTTGCACTTAGCCCCCACCAAAGAACCCTTTGTGAGCTTCCATATTCCATAACCAAATTTGTTGTTGAAGCCTTCATCATCTAGCTTCCCAGTAGAGATCAAATTGAGGCGAATGTCAGGAACATACCTCACATCTTTAAGCAACAACTTGCAGCCCAAATTTGTTTCCAAGCAAACATCACCCATGCCAATAATCTTGGACAAACCTTCATTACCCATTCGAACAGAACCATAATCTCCTTCGGTGTAGGTAGTGAAGAAATCAACTCAAGAAGTCACATGAAAAGAAGCACTGGAATCAATCACTCAATTGCTCTCTTGACCCACAAAATTGATACAATCATCTTCATAAACGACCATGAGATCATCGGTAGTAACTGTTGTTGTATCTTCTTGCTTCTTATCCACACTTTTGTCATGTCTTTTCTCCTTGTTCTTGAGCTTTCGGCATTCTCGCTTCATGTTCCCTTTCTCATGGCAATAATAGCACTCAATGACTTTCTTTGAAAAAGAACCATTTCTTAATTTGTCACGACTTTGATCACGACCATGAGGAGTCTTACTCCTCCCCCTTGTTTTTCTTCGGCCTCTCACAACAAATGCTTCTGAATGAGAGGAACTTGCTGATTTTCTTATAGTTTTTTCATTCAACAAACTACTGGTAACTTGGCCCATTGTGACAACTCTATCGGGCGCCGAATTACTAACTGTCACAACCAAAGTCTCCCAACTTTCGGGCAAAGAACCAAGTAGCATCAAAGCCTGCAACTTATCATCAAAAATAATTTTCATAGGATAGCTCTATACTAAGCCCAAACAGTGGCCAAAAGCTAAGGAAGTGGGGCCAAATGCACATACAAGCATGCATATAAACATGGTCCATTACTTAGGCACAAAGAGCAACTCTCAAGCACACTTAAGAAGATGCAAACATGGACTAATGGCATGCATTAAAAACTCTGAAAATCATGCTATAAAGGTGCAAAACCAGTTGAACAAGATAAGCATAGCATGCAACATGGTCCAAAACTCAAGGCTAACAAGCCAAAAATGTAAGGTAGCTATATAAAGCATGCCATGGTCGACCAAAGCAACCCAAAACAGACTTTAAGCATACCAAAACAAGCATGGAAGCTTCACAAAGCTTGGCCAAAAACATGCTAGAACAAGGGCCCAAAGCATAAGACATGTTAAAGCTAAATAATGGCATTACAAGATATGTATGCAAGGCATGGAAGGTGTGTCTCAACCAACATACAACAATGCTATATTATGACAATATAAGCACAAAAATCAGTTAAGGCATGATCAACATGAACCTAAACATGGATGCTCCCTTAAGAGGCAAAAATGGCCCTTTTCAAGGACAACAAGGAGAGGGGGTGGCCCTCTCCTTCTTGAGACCTCAAGGCACCATCCTCACCTCTAAAATCCCTCAAGATTTCAGTGGTGAGGAGGCCCAAACACAATGGTCCCGGAGCTCAACCAAAATGGCACAAAACAAGGGCCTAGCAAGGCTTAAGAGGGGTCAAACAACCCCAAAACTTAAAACACCCTTAACAAACTATCTAGAGCAAGCAAAAATAGAACTTTTATGTGTTATATGTTAAGCTCAAAAACAGATGCAAGATAGGCAAATAAGCTATGCAAAAATGGGGAATAAAGGGACTAGTTTCTTACCCTTGTAGACCCTCTTCACAAATGGTGGATCAGCTGGTTCTTCAAGCTCAAACCAGTTCCAAAACTCCAAAAACAAGCCTCAAGGACCTCAGCTCCAAGAGAAGGTGTGATGGTGGGTGTTTGTGTGCAAAACTAAGGCTAAACACACACAAAACAAAAGAGAGAGAGAGATATAGAGATGGAGGATATATGTAAACCCTAACCCTAAAGCTTAAGCTCTGGAAAAATGTTGTCTAACTTGTCTAACCCTAAAGGAGGGAGAAAAGACCTCCTCTTATAGACAATTTAGTCTTGTAAAGCTTCCAAAGGAAGCTAACAAGAAGGCAATCCCTCCATACACGTATATGGAGGGGGTGAAAGTGCATGCCAGCTGCATGAAAATATCTGCAAAAGCGGATGCACAGTGGTCGGCCGGCCAAAAGTGCAATTGACCAAAAAAAAGATAGTCGGCCGGCCATCTATAGTGCCGGCCGGCCAAACATTTGGCCGGGGGCAACAAAACACAACCGGTGGCCTCAAGCCATGGCCGGTGGAGTGTGGGGATGGCCCACAAGCCATTCCCTGCCCCTCCAAGGCAAATCACAAGTGTTTGGTGCAAAACCAGACACGAAACAGTCGAGTCGAGAGATCCTGAGACAAGGCGCGTAGCCGAGACCTCCGGGAACTCAAGACGAACACAAACATGGATGATCACCGAGTGTTCAAGCGGTGACGTCCAACTCTTGAGGACGGTCAAAAATGGGGTGTCTACACCTAGTGCTGTTGGAAGTGGCCCTACTATATCTAACCCCCACATTGCGAAGGGCCATGGGCTAGTTAGAGGTAGAAGTTCTCTAGCAGGTTGGTGTATTTGGTGTGCAAACTTCTGACACTTCTCGCACTTTTTGACATACTTTTCTAAATCTGCTTGCATGTATGGCCACCAATATCCTTGTGAAATTGCTCTGTATGCTAGTGATCTTCCTCTTTGATGGCTTCCGCATACGCCCTCGTGTATCTCGAATAAGAATGCTTTCACTTTGCTGGGGTGGACACATTTTAGGTAGGGTCCTGAGAATGATTTTTTGTACAATGCCAAAGATGGGGAGAGCCAAAATCACTGCGACTTCGCTCTTATTCTGTTAGCCTCTTTCTTTTCTTCTGGTAAGATGCCGTCTTTTAAGAACAGGATGATGGGATCCATCAAAGAAGGGCCTAGCTCCGCGCAACATACCTTTTCTGCTTCGGGGTCTTCAATGCTTGGTCTAGGTAGGTAGTCAATTAACAACGGATGAGGGATGGTAGTGTTTGCCATTGAGGCGAAACCTACTAGTTCATCTGCTCTACTGTTTTCCTCCTTGCCGATTTGTTCTATCTGCACTACTTCAAATTTCTTGATCTCTGTTCTGACCAACTCTTGGTATTTGGCCATCCTGTCATCCTTTGCTTCGTAGTCACCAGATATTTGGTTTACCACCAGCTGTGAGTCGCTGTAAACCATTAGTTCAGTGGCCTTCATGTAGAATGCGGTTTTGAGGCCTGCAAGAAGCGCTTCATACTCCGCTTCGTTGTTTGATGCTGGGAAGCCTAGATTGACTGCTTGCTCTACTACTAGGCCTTCTGGAGAGATGAGGACTATGCCAAGTCCTGCTCCATGCCGGTTGGATACTCCATCCATGAAGAGCTTCCACATCTCTCCGACGAACAACTTCCAGCAAGTGAAGGGATCAGATGATGCCTTGGGGTCTTCCATGTTGCTGGTGTCTTCTTCATGATCCTTGCCTGCTGTGTGCCTCTCATAATCTGCTTGTACCAAGTCTTTATTTGTTGGTGAGTCTTGACTTGGTGTAACATGGTTTGCTTCTTCCTCCCTTACTTTGCTCTGGTTCTGCCATGGGGCCTGACTAGGTAACTTGTACCAAGGGTTACGTTATTCCGACGTCAACTTCCATCCCTAGTTCGGTTGTTTTAGTCAGGTCGATTGGGCAGATATGATGACTTCTTGGGGTGAATTCTGCAACAAAGTCTGCCAAAGCTTGAGCCTTTATCGCGGTTCTGGGTTGGAACTTGATGTCATATTGTCCCAACTCTACTGCCCACTTCAAAATTCGCCCAGAGAAGTTCGCCCTTTCAAACAAAGCTTTTAATGGGAAAGCTGTGAAGACAACTATGGTGTGGGCGTGAAAGTAGTGTGTCAACTTCCTTGAGGCCATCATCAAGGCCAATGCTAGGTTTTCCAGTGGCAAGTACCTTGTTTTGGCGCCTAGTAATGTCTTGCTGACATAAAAGATTGGTAGATGTTGGATTCCTTCCACACGGACCAACACTGCGCTAATTGCGTGCTGTAAGACTGCCAGGTACAGGAAGAGTTCTTCTCCAAGTATTGGGGTTACCAGTAGTGGTGGAGAAGACATGTATTCTTTTAAGCTTTCCAGAGCGCAGTCGCATTCTTCGTCCTACTCAAATTTGGCTTTTAAAGCAAGAAAAAATGGTCACAGTCTATCTAACGACCGGCTTATGAACCAATTGAGCGCAGCTGCCATGCCGGTGAGATGTTGCACTTCCTTTGCTGAATTTGGCCTCTCCAAATCCTGAATTGCCTTGATCTGAGAGGGGTCTGCCTCAATACCCCGGTTGGTCACCAGGAAGCCTAAGAATTTGCCAGATCCTACTCCGAACGCACACTTAGACGCATTAAGGTGCAACTTGTGCTTCTTTAGACCTCAAACATCTCACCTAGGTCCTTGAGATGGTCATTCTCATCCTTGCTCTTGACCACCATGTCGTCGATGTAAGCTTCCATTGTTCTGCCTAACAATGGCTCAAACATCTTGGTGACCATCCGTTGGAATGTCGCCCCTGCGTTCTTTAGGCCAAAGGGCATGACCTTGTAACAGTATAGTCCTCTTGGAGTTGTAAAGGATGTGACCTCCTGGTCCGGTTCATACATGGCGATTTGATGGTAGTCTCTATACGCATCCAGAAAGCTAAGTCGGTTGTGCCCCGCCGTTAGGTCTACCAGTTGATCTATCCGTGGTAGAGGAAAGCTGTCTTTTGGGCACGCTTTGTTGACTATTTTGTAGTCGACGCAAACACGCCACTTGCCATTCTTTTTTGGTACTACGACTGTGTTGGAGATCCATCTTGGGTAGTGCACCTCTCTGATTGCTCCCACCTCCAGCAGGTTTCTTACTTCTTCCGCCACTATCTCGGCGTGGTGGAGTATCGATCTGCGTGTGCGCTGAATGATTGGCCTGGCGGATGGGTGGACATTGAGTTGGTGACAGATGAAGTTGGGATCAATGCCTGGCATGTCGTATGGTGTCCAGGTGAACACTTCGATGTTAGAGGTCAAGAATTCCAAGACCTCTAATCTCTCAGTGCTGGACAACGACGAACCGAGCAAAAAAAACTTATTCGGGTTCTTTTCATCTATTCTTACTTCTACCAAGTCTTCCACCTCTTTTTGATTAGCTGTTTTGCCAACATCAACGAACAGTTCATTACTCTCAGGTTCTTCCACCTAATGAACATATCCCTTGGCAACGCGGCTGCCATTCACCGTGACAAAACATTGCTTTGACATGATCTGATCTCCATAGACCTCTTCAATTACCCCTGTTTCGTTGGGGAACCGCATTACTTGGTGGTAGGATGACGCCACCGATCGCATGGCATGCAGCCATGTTCTTCCCAAGATGATGTTGTAAGTGGAGGGGACCTTCAATACCCAGAACTCCACTTGTTTCGTCACGTTTCCTACTCTAATTGGAAGGATGATTTTGCCGACTGGCCATTCCGGCATTGAGTTGAATCCAATCAGTGGAGATACGGCAGGTGCCAAGTCTTTATCTTGTAGCTTTAATTGTTTGAAGGTGTCGTAGTACATTATTTCACATGAACTGCCTTGGTCTATCAAAATCCGCTTGACGTCAAAATCCTTGACTTGGAGAGTGACAACCAGGGCATCATTGTGAGGACAATATATCCTTGCCAAGTCGCTGTCTAAAAAAGATATGACGTTTGAGGCTTCTGTTCTCCCCTTCTTGATGGTAGGTTAGGCACTTAGTACCTCTCTAAAGTGCTCAGCCTTTTTGATTGATCCTCTGAGCTCGCATACGCGCTCAGGTTCGAAGACTCCATGTATCACATTGATTACGCCTTGAGGTGGGGCACCGATCGGCATCCCGTTGGGGTTATTGTGGTCTTGGGGGGCTGGTTGCGTCCCTCTTTCAATGTATTTATCCAGGTGACCTGCTGCCACCAACTCCTCCAGGTGCTGTCTCAATGGTGTGCAATTTTCAGTGCAGTGCCCCTTTTCTTTGTGGAAGGTGCACCGTGATCTTTCGTCATAGTCCTTCTAAGCTTCCCCTAGCTTGGCTGGCCATCTGACGAAAGGCTCATCTCATATTTCACTTAGAATTCGGTAGATCGGTTTTTTGAATACCGTGGTTATGGCAATGCGGACTCTCAACCATCTTTTATCCTAATCCTCTCCGTTGTCTCGTCTGCCACGTCTGTTTCTGCTCGGACGATCTACCACGTTGACCTTTGCTGAGGCCTTCTTCTCTGGTACTGCGGTCATGCCAGATTTTGTTTTGGCATGTGTGCCATCCTCCTCCACTCTGATGTGCTGATGCACTCTTTCCATCAAGGCTTTCGTGGTGAGGGGCGGTGTCATGGTGATTGAGTCCCTTAGTCTGTTCCCGACTGGGAGGCCTCTTTTGTACTGTGCAACGGCGAGATTGGTGGGGCAGTCCCCAATCTGGTTGAAGGTCTCCCAGTAATGACTATTGTAGGATCTTAGGGTCTCCTTGTCGTCCTTGTCGATGGAGAGTAATTGGTCGATCTCCACCGGGGTTTTGGTGTTTGTTTTGAACCTTGTTACGAACGCCTCTGCTAATTGCGCCCAGGAGACTATGCTGCCTTCAGGAAGTTTTTCGAACCATGTCAAGCCTAGGTCGCCAAGGCTGGATGGGAAGAGGATGCACATTAAAGCCTCGTTTCGCCGGTATACAGCCATAACCTGGCGAAAGTGGCGAAAGTGTGAGTAGGGGTCCATCTTTCCCTCATATATAGTGAACTTGGGCTGAAGGAAGCCTGATGGCAGAGGCGTGTTTTCAATCGCCGGAACGAACGGCGAGGTTTGCAGCCTCGCTAATGCCTTGTCCATCGGTTCGTAAGTAGGGCGCGGTATTGGCATTCCAACGTCGACGCTTCCATGCGTCCGAGGAGCCAACCGCTGTAAGGCAGAAACTCTGTGTGGATCGCGTGCCCTGGCGTCCTTTTTCCATCATACTTTCTCTTCGAGCACGATTCGTAAGTCGGATGATCTGGGCAACTCCGTCTGCCTGGATCTCGTTTGGTGCGTATGCGAGGGCCCATAGGCGCTTCCTTCAGTGTATGACCTCTCAGGTCTCGTCCTCTCAGACCTGGAGTGACGAGTTCTGGAAGACCTGGATTGAGTATCCCCTGTCCTGAGGCTTCTACTCTCTGCTTGTGAGGGTGTGGTATTCCTGCCACGACCTTCTGAGTGGCGAGGGGGCGGCATGCTTGTGCGCCCCTCTCCTGTCGCCACTTCTTTTCCCTTTATCTGGTGCTTTAGAGATTCCATGTCCGCCGCCATCCGTCATATCAATTCGTTCTGCTTCTTGACGCGATCCTCCAAAGCTTGAGGATCAATCCTCCGCCTTTGTCTCTCTAGACTCTGTGAACGAGAGTGACGGGGGCTGTTAGTCCGCCTTCTCCCTCTTGTAGGATTCTGTCTTTGTGGCTTCAAGTCCGCCATAGGAGTGATAGAAGGTAGGCCTTCGTGCCTTGCACCCCCTTTTGGAGTTTATCCGTCAATGGCGGACTGTGGCAAATCTTCGTTGTGCGCCATTGATTCTAAAGAGGAAAAGCTTGATCAAGAGGTTTCGTTCTTGTCTGAATTCCCACAGACGGCGCCAATTGTACGGGAAAGAAATAAACCTTCTCGTATAATCCTGTTGATCAAGTCTGCGCTCCTCCGTACGTCGTCGCTTTATCACCTGAAAACACAAACGTGAGCTAGCCGGCGGGTGTGTGCCGGAAACCTCTCTGATGCCTAAGTCAGCAAACTAGACAGATAGACAAAAACTCTGTGTATTCAGAAATCAAAGTTGTGTTACCTCTCCATAGGTGATGTTTGTTAGCTTTTATAGGTTCCGTGTGGCACAATCCTAGTAGGACTTTTACTCCTCCATGCAGAGTCCTCCTAGGATTCCTACTCCTGAAGGATAATGCTTATCCTTCAATACCCCCCTCACTGCTTAAACCAAGTAAGATGGTTTTACCATTGCCGGATTCCAATTTGACTGAAGTAAGCATGGCCACGCCGAGCCACAGAGTAGACCGAACTATCTTTAGTTCGGTTCTTCCTTTAATGCCCTTACCTCAATTCCTCCTGCACGAACCGTGGTACGCCCAAAACCAAACTAACTTTGAGCAAGGTTTAGACCGAGCTAGTTACACTGTGCCATGACCGGTATAAGTTCAAAGCATCTTAAAACCGGTCTAACTTCAAAGCATCCTTCGACCGGTCTAACATCAAGCCTCCCTCGGACTGGACTAACTTCTGGGCTTCGGGACCGAACTAACTTCAAAGGCCCCTTCAAGACCGGAGTAACTTTACAGCCATATTACTCAGCACTTCGCATAGCGGCCCATAACGGCCCATTATCCAGCTCGGCCCAATTTTCATATAAATTACCCTCTCACTTGGGAACTTCCACATCAATATTTTTCTTCTTTATTGCCATTTTGCTTTTACCTTTTGAGTAATTAATATGATGGTTCACAATATGAATTGTATATAATGTGGAATTAATATGATATGCAGATATCTCTTTGCACTCTTGATATTTCCAATTTAGTTTGTTTACATGATTGCTTATGTACTCATGATTCATACTTCAATAACTTAGGCCCGCTTTTTTGTAAGCTCATCAATACCCCCATCAAACTTAATGGTAATTTGAATTTGGCCATATCATGCTTTCTTTAATAAACACAAAAAATAAAATAAAATATAATAATAATAATAATAATAATAATAATAATAATAATAATAATAATAATAATAAAAATAAAATACATAGTTACATTGCTCATCTTCTAGCTTTCAGCCACTGTTGTGCATTCACAGTGGCAGCAAAGTTTTTTATTTTATTTTATCTTATTTATTATTATAAAACTGAGGTTCTTATAACTCTATTTATAATTAATCATATAAATTATGACATTCTTCTTTTATATATGTAGGCAAAGAGTAAAAGATTTCGGACAATAAGGAAAAAGCAAACCCTCTCACACACCATAAGTCGTAAAGGTTATGTATGAGGAAGGAAGGAAAATCCAGAACTATACATTTCAGAACATACATTTCAGAACATGGTGACAATTTCTCCTACTTCTTTCTTAAAGGTTAGTCCCAATTTCTCCTACTTCTTTCTTTCTCTCACTTTTTTGGATTTTCGACATGATGACACTATTGCTGGAACATGGCCTGCCTTTTAGCATTTTTCTTTTTTTAAAAGTTGTTTTTGAAAGTTGTCCCTTTTATGTGCTGCGTTTTCTTCATTATAGCTTTGTGGTTGATAACCAATTGAAATGCTTGATCATGCTAAACTGTACTATTGGTTTTGCTAGTTACTTATATTAATTTCTGCAACAACTCACCTTTACACTCTGTTTGGATGATGAGGCGAGAAAATAAAAGAAATGAAATGAAATGATTATGGTTTCTTGTCATTTTGTGTTTGGATGGAAAAAGAAAAGAAAAGAAAAGTGTGTGAGTGAATTTCTAACCACACTGCCAACTTAGTATTCAACTGGAGAGCACTGGCGGAATAGATGGCGCCTGGATGACCTGCAACAGAAAGAAGAGATTCCGGCAGTGGTTTGTCCACCTGGGGGCACTCCAATGATCAAGTTAGTTATCTCTCAAAGATAGAAAAAGTGTTCAATTCACTATTCAGAGCATAAAAAGCGTACCTTAGACCCATGGGGGTGCCTCTCTTTTATAGCCAACACAAACCTAGTCTCAATAGAAGCCTAGCTTCAATGGACTCAGGATTATTGCTAATCTTGGACTTCCAGTAAGATTGGGATAAACTCTCTAAGAGTCTTATCCTTACCCAAACTGAAGTCTTCTCCCATTCTAGAACTCTTGTTCTTTATCCGCTTATCCCGGATTCTAGTATTCTCATAGATAACCTCGGCCTAGCCGAGATGATCTCGGCGTCATGACCAGGACACGTGGCACCTCGGCTGGCACTTCGGTGACACCTCGGCCACATGTTGTCATTCAAAAATTATGTCCCCACAACTGCCCCCTAGGTTCTATTACCTCGGCATCCTGAGGTGATGGAACCTATCTCTGCATACCGTCTAGCACGTCGGCTAAGTTGGCTCTTTCCTTCATTACCGAGGTCATAATTCATCGGCTTTACACAACCAGGACCTGTATTCTGTCTTATCAAGGCCTTAGAGCCAATAACCTAGTTTGTTCAAGTTATTTAGCCAAGATATTCCTTCTAGCCGAGGTCATTGCTTTATTAGATCAAGAACTCCAAGAGTTTTATCACGCTCATGAGCTGTTACGCACAACATTTCTACTATTTCTACCACGCGTCTGTCCCCTACTGGACCGTGTCTGATACGCGCCATTAAGTTGCCTTACACCTGTGTGCACCGTCTGACAAATACGTTGTTCTAGGCACATCAATTGCATTTTGCCGCCTCTTTGCGTTTTTGACAAAACTTGTTCCCTCTCTCTTTGTCTTTTCACTTCACATCATCGTCTTTGTTCAAACTCTTTTTCTCTTACCTTCTTAATTTTCCCATTGTTGCTTCCGTCAAGTTTTCTCTATAACAGTCTCACTCTCTCCTCCGGCGAGGCTTCTGCTGCACTTCCTTGCTTTCAGCCACCGTCTGATCCCGGCAAACTTTACTTCGGCTGGTGATCCCGGCAAACTTTACTTCGGCTTTATTTTTCTTCGGTGAGTCACTGTTTCTTTCTTTGATTCAATTCTTGATTTACTTCAAACTCTGTCATATTTGCGAACTTGCTCATGTCTTTGATCGTTTAATCTATACCTCGATTTCCACCATGTGCTTGAGCATGTTTACTTCGTGATTCTGTCTTTTGCCCAATCCTTTCTTGAATACTCACATTCTTATACATCTGTTGATTTTTGCCACTGTTCTTGGTCTCACACACCTGTACAAGCTTTACCACTGTGTTCTTGATGATTTATCACTGTTCTTGACTTTGAATTGCATTCCTGTTTTCTTTTTTCTGTGTTTTTTCTAGATTCTTGCGTTCAATCCTTGTTTGCCCAAACCTAGGTTTGGGATTTGTCTATAGAACTTACGAACCTTAGGAAGAACTGACACAAATTCCTCTTAGATCCATACAAATTCTTACCATAGTACATATTTAGGTTTTAGCCGAGGAATTTCAGATCCCTATAAAACACTTCCTTCCGAAATCCAATACTCTCCCCTTAAGCCGATATTATGGGTATGTGGAAGCATAGGGTAGATACCCTAACCAAGTTGGAATATTTCAGGCGGGAGTTTTCCATCCCAGCCGACGTCCATCTGAGGTTGGTTGGGGAGGATGACTCCATGATGCCCACAATCGATTCTATGCCCTTCTCAGTCGTCGCCTTTATTGAATGTGGACTTAGGCTTCCATTAAACATCATTTTCCGAGAAGTCCTCCACTATTACAAATTAAACCCGATGTAGCTTGCCATCAACTCTTACTGAGTTATAAATGGTATAATTGCCTTAGCACGCCGAGAAAAAGCTAGGGTAACCTTAGTCGATATTCAATACTGCTATACCATGTGCGGCCTTAAGTTAGAAAAATGCTATGTCTACTACCTCAAACCGAGGTCCACTGAATACAAACTTGTTGCCGACCTCCCAGACTCCAACAAGGGAGTCGGGGACGATTACTTCATTGTCTCAGGCAACTGGGAGTTTGCTCCAGATGAAGACCTTCATCTCTACCCTCTTAGTCGAACAGTATTCATAGAGGGTAATGGTAAGAGCCAAGTGTTGCATTTACTTTTTTTTCAAGTTTTTAGTACTTTGTTCCTTCTATATATTCTGACGTCTATTTTTCTTGCAGTTCTTCCACAGCCACCCAAGGGCTTTCGTAAGTCCTTCTATCCCAGTAAGGACCTCAAAGAGCTGTAAGACTTGCCAGTTCATAGGCGGAGAGCTCCCTTGCTTCTGAATTTCATCCCGACCTACAAGTCGATTCTTCCCGACGTCCCAAAGAGGAAGAAAAGCAATTCTCCTCCTTCCGCCACAACTCCTCCAACAGCCTCATCATCTCGGCCAGATCAAGGATCGATCTTTGATCCAGTAGAGTAGCCGTCAACCTCGGCTCCATATCTGATCCCACCATCTCAACGCCAACGTCGCTGTAGGACTGCAATTGTCGCTGAGATGGGTCGCAAGAAAGCTGTTGCTGAAGATCTTCTAGTCGACATCCCTAACTCAGTTAACGCTCAACCAGCACAAACCTAGCCTCAACCAAAGCAAAAGCCAAAAAGACTCAAGAAGGCTCAACCTAAGGCAACGGTGACTCAGATTGATACTGAGGACACCTTGCCAATTTCAAAATTGGCTAAGAGTGAGAAGACCCCCTTTGCTGCCGAGAAGAGGCCCGCCGAGGCCCAACCATCCGAATCTACTAGATCAAAAAGGTCGAGGTCATCCTCTGCGACCACCTCGGGGCCATTAAAACATGATTCCCCATGGGCCCCGCCAATCACAATCGATGACAAGCCAGTTAAGGCTAGTGATAGCGCCAACGACATTGAGGTCGGCGTTACCCTCTCCACCGCCTTGCTTCTGCTCGAAGATCTTAATCATAATGCTAAAATGAACAAATACGAAAAATTTTCTCTAATGCTGCAGCATTTCGTTCAAGTAAGTTCTTTACACTTGGTATTTTTCTTTCTTTTTCTTTCTATACTTAGAGAATTTTCTAATAACTTCTGCTCTTTCCATTTTCCTTCAGGCAATCGAGCACGCCCACTACTTCTCAATGCAATCTTTTGAAATAAGGAAGGAGTTGGCCGATAAGATCAGGGAAGTCTCTGGTTTGTAGAAGACCCTCAAAAAGACCGAGGGAAAGATGAAGACCATGTCAGATCAGGCCGAGGTAGCCATCAAGGCTAAAGATGAGGCCGAAGAGAAAGCAGATACTGCAGAGGCCATTAAGAAGGTTCTTGAGGCGTAAAAGAAAGAGGCCAAAAAAAAGATGGCCGAGGCCCAAAAAGAACTTCAGGATGCCTTGGCCACAAAAGAGGCCGAGATCAAGGCCGCTGATGAGAAGGTGTATGCTGAGGGGGCGGTCGACGTCAAGAAGGACTATAAAAAGCAAGTGAAGCAGGCATGCAACAAGGGTTTCACCCTTGGTTGGATGGCTGCCCTCAAAAGGCTTGATGTCCCTGTGGACTCCTGTAGACACCCCATTTTTGACCGACCTTAAGACTCAGACGTCACCGATTGAGCGCTCGGTGATGTTGCATGCTGTGCTCGTTCAAGAGTCTCAGAGTTGCGGCCGTGCGCCCTGCCTCCGGACTTCCGAACTTTCTTCTCTACCTTGTCTCGGTTTGCGAACCAGGCTCGGTTTTCTCTGTTTTCTTTCCTAAGGGAAGGGAGTGGTCCCGTAGACTATCTCCCGGTGGCCGTGGGCTACTTTTCGTGGCCGTAGGCCATTTTTCCCATTTCGGAGCCCGGTTCCCGGTTTTCGGAGCCGTTAGGCCGTGTGCCTCGGTTCGGGACCGCCCAACCATCTCCGATTTCTCCGGTTTTTGGCATGCATCTCATTTACTCCCATTTAAGGGACACTGGGGTCTCTGAGACCCACTTCGCAGCCAAACACCACTTTCGGTGCCCGGCAGCCCATTTTTGGGACCCCGAATCGCACGGTTTGGGCCCCGAGCATTCATTTTGCATCAGTTTTCTCTGATTTTTGGCAGGAACCTCTGTTTTGTCATTCCGAGGGACACTGGAGTTGCAGATATCCACTTCGCTGCCGTATGCCACTTCCGGCACCCGCAGCCCATTTTCGGGATCCCGAATTGCTCGGTTTTGGCCCCGAGCATTCATTTCTCATTAGTTTTTGTTCAAATTTGGCAGGTACCTCTGTTTCAACACCAGGAAGATCACTGGGGGGTGGGAGGCTAGCAATTATCCCAGATAACCAGTTTCGCTCTTCCGGCGCCCGTTTTGCTCACTTCCGGGCCAATGTTGAACACCCTGGGGGTATTTTCTTCCAACCAAAGCCACATATCTGTGATCAGGGGACATGGGAGGACCCTAAACAAGCATGGTCGGCCAGCAATTCCTATTTTCATTTTTGAGCCTCTTCTTCAAATGCAATGTTGTGAATCCTGCTTCAATGTTGCCAATTTCCGACCTTGGAACCTTGTTCTACACACATGGGAGGACACAAAAAACTGGTGGTCGGCCAGTAATTGTGAATTTCATTTTTGAGCCTCTCCTTCAAATGCAATGTTGTGTCTCCTGTTTCAGAGTTGCCAAATTCCAACCTTGGGGCCTTGTTCTACACACATGGGAGGACACCAAAAAATGGTGGTCGGCCACTAATTCAACTTTTCATTTTTGAGGGGTGGCTGGCCGGCCATGGGAGGTGGCTGGCCGGCCATGAGGGGTGGCTGGCCGGCCACCTTGCAGAGAACCACCTGGCCGACCAGATTCTTGCTTTCCAGCTCATCCCAGCTGTCCGGATATTTTTGCCAAAATATCACCCCATCCGGGGGATATTTTGGGAGGGAAAGATTGCCTCCATTTCCCTCCCCTTTTACACCCCCTTTGGCCTATTTAAGGGGCTGGGCAGCTCCTTCCTCAAGGTTACAAAAAAATTTCTTGAAGAGCTCCTCTTCCAATTCCTTCATTTCCATAGCCAAAATTCCAAGGACAACTTCAAGTCTTGGCCAATTCCTTCATCAACCCTTAGCTCCATCATCCACAACACCATTCCAGCAGCAAAGGGATGATTTTCAGTGGTCAAGGATCAACAAATTCCAGCTAAGAAGTTGCAACAATCGGATCTTCAAGGGTAAGTTCCCAAATCCATCTTTTGTACCATTTTCTTGCTTCATATTTTTACCCTATTTCCTTTTGTTTTTGGGGCTCCGACCCCTACTGGTTTTAGGCTTATTTTGAGACCCTCTACAACTTTGTAGAAGGGCTCAACTTCATTTGGTGTCTCCATGATACACTTATTTCAATACCTACCTTGTATGTCACAATTTTGCATGCTAGTTTTAGTCTATTTGCACTTGTTTTTGGGGCTCCGACCCCTACTGGTTTAGTGCTTATTTTAGGCCCCTCTACAACATTGTAGAAGGGCTCAACCTCATTTGGCCATTCTATATACCACCTCCCTTTGAAATCCATTTTAGGCCCTAATTCTTGCAGGCTTTGTTAAGCTTATTTGGCTCCGGATTTCAGCCTTCATCAGGCTTAGAAATAGCCTTGTTTTTGTCTCCTTTCCATGTTATGTTGAGGGCCTTAAGCCATTTGGTGAATGTTTTTGGTACTTGCCTTGTAATTCCTCAAAATTACCGTATTCTTGCATGTTTTGTAGCCTCTTGTGCTTTTGGTTTTGGCCTTTGGTCAGAACTGAAAGGGGTCTTATTTTGACCCCCTTTACATGTTTCATGAAGAAAATTTTGCTGTTTGGTGCATGGTTTGGCAAGTCTCATGATATAGCCTATTTTGAGCCTATTTCTAGCATGTTTTTATTCTGATTTTGGGGTTTCCATAAACTGAATATGTGCATATTTTTGGCCCTTCTTTAAAGTTGTAGAACTGAGTTTTTGGGTTTGAGCATTGTAAATATCACTTGCTTTGTAATTCCTCTCTTTTACCGTATTTTTGCATGCTAATGTTGCCGTATCTGTGCTAGTAATTTGGCCATGTTTTGTACTGAAAAAATGCCATATTTGGGACTGCCTTGCTACTGCTTTTGCTGTCATGAGTGGATTTTGCATGTATAGCATGGCTGTAGGCCATTTCGGGGGGTTATTATCGCATTTCGGGATGATTTCATGCATTGATTATCATTTCGTATCATTTTGGGGCTGCTTCCCCTTCATTTAGCTGCTGAGATTTGATTTTCATGCTTGCATATCATTTCCCATGCCATTTGTATCATTTTTGCATTGCCTCGGTTTGCGTGCCCATGTGCACGCATTTCGAGGCACTTCGTTTTTATCCGACGGCCTCCTATGTGAGTGAGCTGAGGCTCTCCCATGTTGGTGTAAGCCCATCGTTGCATTTTCGTATGCCATTTGTATCATTTTTGCATTGCCTCGGTTTGCGTGCCCATGTGCACGCATTTCGAGGCACTTCATTTTTTATCCGATGGCAGCCTATGTGAGTGTGGTTGAGGCCCTCTCATGTTGGCGTAAGCCCAATTTGCATTTTCATGCTTGTATGCCATGCCTCGGTTTGTGTGCCCGTGTGCACGCATTTCGAGGCAGCTCTTTATTTTTTATCCGACGGCAGCCTATGTGAGTGAGTTGAGGCCCTCTCATGTTGGCGTAAGCCCAATTTGCATTTTCATGCTTGTATGTCATTTCTTCGGTTTGCGTGCCCGTGTGCACGCATTTCGAGACACTTCTTTTTTTATCCGACGGCAGCTTATATGAGTGCGGCTGAGGTCCTCTCATGTTGGCGTAAGCCCAATTTGCATCCCGTATGCCATTTCATTCCATTTTGTCATCGCCTCGGCTTGCGTGCCTGTGTGCACGCATTTCGAGGCACTTCGATTTTATCCGATTTACATTTCACAGCATCGCCTCGGTTTGCGTGCCCGTGTGCACGCATTTCGAGGCACTTTGGTTTTATCCGATTTGCATCTCACATCATCACCTCGGTTTGCGTGCCCGTGTGCACGTATTTCGAGGCACTTCGATTTTATCCGATTTTGCATCGCACATCATCGCCTCAGTTTACGTGTCCGTGTGCACGCATTTCGAGGCACTTCGGTTTTATCCGATTTGCATTTCTCATCATCGCCTCTGTTGGCGTGCCTGTGGGCACGCATTTCGAGGCACTTCGGTTTTATCCGATTTCTATTTTATCATCGCCTCGGTTTGCGTGCCCGTGTGCACGCGTTTCGAGGCACTTCGGTTTTATCCGACTTGCATTTCACATCATCGCCTCGGTTTGCGTGCCCTTGTGCACGCGTTTCGAGGCACTCTGTTTTATCCGCTTTGCATTTCATGCCATCGCCTCGGTTTGCGTGCCCGCGCGCACGCTTTTCGAGGCGTTTCATTTTCATCTCATTTTCACAGCATAGTGCATACTAGGTTGTATCTTAGATTGCATTCATACATTTCCTCGATTTGCGTGCCCATGTGCACGCATTTCGAGGTTACTCATTTTCATGGCATTGTGCATGCTATATCACATGTTTGCTGCATTTCATGCATATCATGCATATTGCATCGTGTTCGGGATAGGTGTTAGCCCGGGCACGGGAAACGAGGCACGTTTCGTACTCCGAGTGACGGAACGGGTCTCAATTCCCAAGTCACCGACACTCCGGATTACCCATGATGGAGTTAGGTTTTGTTATAGCATTCATCTGCATTCATCCCATATTGAGTTGTGCAATTCGACTCCTCGGCCATCATGCATCGGTATGCGTGATTGGTGGCACGAGGATCGAGGCATGCATATATTTGTGAAATACATTGCTATGCCCTTTTCCTGCTCTCTGTCACAACAAAATCGAGGATCAACAACTTTCCGGAGTCCGGCGCGCATTTCGAGAAATATTGCCGACAGAGGCTAATCAGGGCATCCCAGTGGATTTCCGCGCCAGGCAGCCCAACAGGCGGCATCTATCAGAAGCAAGGCAGTCCCTGGCTTGCACGCCAGTTTTACCGCTTTTATTAATTAATTTGTCAATTAATTAGAAATTTGTATATTTATTTCCGGACTGTATATTCTTTTATTCGGACTGTATATTTATTCGGACCCTCTGCGCGAGGGCACAACTGTAATAAGGGTGTGTGAGTGTGATGTATGTCTTCCAACCCCCATTTCTTTCTCCCTTTTATTTATCCGCTTACGATGTTTAGATATAGGGCATATTTCAATTAGCATACAGTATGACAGCATGTTTGCATCATTCATCTGTTTTGCACGCACCGGGCTCGGCGCATCATACAAACTGCATCTGTATTTCAATTCCAAATTGAACACATGCTAACTGTAGCATTTCATATACCATCTTTAGAATAGTCGAGCCTGCTATAATTGCATTTTTGCATGTGTTGCATTAGGCATTACAGTATACTTAGGATCATGCATGATTTCTAATCAGTTTTCTGTTTTAGCTTGGAGTACTCGGTAAGTTTTATGCTTTAGCATCCTTGCATGCGTGTGAGTGTTGCCATGATAGCATGCTTGCCATGAGGCTAACTGCTTATGTGATATAACTGCCTTGAATGCCTGTGGGTGGAGGTTGAGTTATCTGAATTGGGACAATTCATTGACTGTTTGTTTTAAGCCCACTAGATTGTGGCAAAATCTGCATTTTAAGCCTACCTGCGGGTAGCAAACCATCTTTCAAACAAACAAGCATGAAGTGTTTTGTTCCAATTCAGACGACCCAGTCTATACTTGTTTGCTGCGAGCATCACATAGTAACCTAGGCTAAATAACCAGAATAAGAACTCACAACGTTTTCAAAAACAGATATCATGGTTAGTAGAGGCCGGTCTTTGACCGGGCGAGAGGGGGTGCTCACGATGTGACCTTCCCTAATCGTACCCAAGTTCCCGAGCCAACTTTGGTGATGACGGACGCGTGGCCTTTCGGCACCGAGTCAGGGTTTCCTAAATTTCCCATTTTAAAATATTTAGGTGGCGACTCTGTTATCTGGCAAAGCAGTCCATGTTTGGTACTTCTTTTCAAAAATCTGTTTTTTCTTCAAAACGATTTGCCAGAGTTGGACTCTTTGGTTCGAGATTTGGAACCGTAACAAAATCGAGTCCGAACTGTAGCGAGGTCCCCCGCGGGCGTTGTTACAACTCCCCTCTCAAGAATGCCGACGTCATCCCCCTTCCATTCCCCCCTACTGCAAGCCAATCTGAAGACGATTCTGAGTCTGAGGATGAAGCTTTGGTGAGGAAGAAGAAGGATGCTTCTGGGGCCAAGTCCCCAACTCTGAATGAGCAAGTTGTGGACTTGTCTCAGGATGAGAAGGGTGAGGTCTCTAAAGATGCCTCCTCTCAAAAGACAAACTCCGAGGTTCCAATCCCCGAGAAGAGCCTGGATCAAACTCTTTAGGAGATTGATGTTGAAGTCGCGGCTAAAAAGGCTGCTGAGAAGTCTTCCCAACTGTCTTCTGGGGATGAGACCCAACCCGTCTCCAACGCCGAGTAGTTTTATTTTGATGTTTCCTTTTTTTCTATACCTTGTACTTTCTTCTTTCTTTGAAACAATGTAAGCTCTCCATGTGGCCGATGCGCCTTTCTTTTGATTGTAAATACAATTTTCTCTTTTGAATGCTTGTATGTTTGTCTTCTTTATATGACTCTATACTCAGAATAATTTGGATGTCTTCAACATACACCTTAGTCTGTGCAATCTTCTCGGGGTGATGTCCCTCGGTCAAAATAAACGTTTTTATCTCGGCAAGTACATAAGTACTTCCTTCATTACAACCTTAGTTTAACTTCAACTTGTAAATTTTTTTAAAAAATTTCAACAAGTGTTTAACCATGACCTCGGTTTATCTTCAACTTGTAAATTTTTCTCAAATTTCAACAAGTGTTAAACATGACCTCGGTTTAACTTTAACTTGTAAATTTTTCTCAAATTTCAACAAGTGTTAAACATGACCTTCGTTTAACTTCAATTGGTAAATTTTTCGCAAATTTCAACAAGTGTTAATCATGACCTTGGCTTAAATTTCAACTTGTAAATTTTTCTCAAATTTCAACAAGTGTTAAACCAATCTTCCAAGCATCATTTTCCAGTCCTCTGCCCCTTAATGTGAACCTGAGTTCCATTTAGGTTCTCATTTAAGCCTGGGGCTGTGGCCTTGTTGCAGAGGTTAGATTCAAACAAAGACTGGCCGAGGTAAACAACCTTGGCTTCTTTGTTAATCTGACTGATATGTACTTAGTTCCAATCTGAGTTTGATTCTATCAATATGACAAGTCTAGGTTACCCTAACTTAGTTTAACTCTATTATATGCAAGTAAAAGTTCTACTCTGCCATATAATAGGTCTAAGTTATTCATCATGTTTCACTTAGAAATATCGCCAACTTAGTTCAACTCTATTATATGCAAGTAAAAGTTCTACTCTGCCATATAATAAGTCTAAGTTATTCGTCATATTTCGCTTAGAAACATTGTCAAGTATCTGGTCAATCACATTACAAGTTTAAAGATCAATGCTAAAACTTTATTACTTCTGCTAATAACAAGATAAAAAGAAATCTTATAAAACGAGAAAATCTAGTGGTAGAAAAACTTTAGATTGTAAGTATTCCAGGGTTTTGGCAATTCTTTGCCTTCACAGTCCTCAAGCCAATATGCCTCATTGCCTAAGACCAAGATGATTCTATAGGGTCCCTCCCAATTCGGGCCAAGCTTGCCCTATCTGGAATCCTTCTTATTGCCGACGACCTTTCTCAGGACGATGTCACCAACTTGGAATTCTCGCGGGTTCACCTTCTTATTATAAGCCCTGGCAAGCTGCTGCTGGTATGCCCCCAGCTGAATTGCTGCTTTCTCCCTTCTCTCTTCTAGTAGATCCAGATCTCGGGCTATCAATACATCATTAGTTCCATTCTCTACTCCCTGGGTTCTGATCCCTGGGATACTGACCTCCAAAGGGAGGACTGTTTTTGTGCCATAAGCCATGGCAAATGGGGATTCCCTAGTTGATCTTCTCGGCGTAGTCCGATATGCCCAGAG
This sequence comes from Camellia oleifera, assembly GCA_022316695.1. Lineage (NCBI taxonomy): Eukaryota > Viridiplantae > Streptophyta > Magnoliopsida > Ericales > Theaceae > Camellia > Camellia oleifera. The sequence goes on from CM039318.1 coordinate 132,462,244, forward strand.
TACACTTGGCAGCTCATCCACCCACTTTCCCTTTGCTGCTTGCAGCCTCTTCTTAATCCCATCCAAGATGACTTTGTTGAATGCTTCTGCTTGTCTATTGCTTTGAGGAAAACTTGGGGTGGAAAAATAATTCTTGATTTTGAACTTTGCATAAAAGCTTTTGATTAACTTATTGTCATACTATGTGCCATTGTCAGCTATTAATTGCTCTTAGGATTCCAAACCTGGTGATGATGTTCTTCCATATGAAGTTATTCACATCAACGTCCCAAATCTTGGCAAGGGGTTCAGCCTCTACCCACTTGGTGAAGTAATCTGTTGCTACCAGCAGGTACTTCCTTTGTTCAGTTGCTTAGGGTAGTTTTCCAACAAGATCCATGCCCCATTGGGCAAATGGCCAAGAGCTGGACACTGGGTTCAAGTCTGCTGCTGGTTAGTGTATCAAGGGTGCAAACTTTTGGCATTTCTCACACTTCTGGACATAGGTTTCAGCATCTTTCTACATGTAGGGCCACCAATACTCCTGTGTAATGGCCCTATGAGCAAGTGACCTGCCCCTACGTGGCTTCCACATACTCCTTCATGTATTTCGTACAGAAAGTCTTCAACCTGTGCAGGATGCACACACCTCAGAAGGGGTCCAGTAAAGGATCTTCTGTAGAGATGGCCTTCTGCTGTCAAACTGAATCTTGCTGACTTCAGTCTGATCTTGTGCACTTCTTTACGGTCGTCTGGCAATTTCCTTCTTTAAGGAATGCTACTATTGTATCCATCCAACTTGGTCTCATCTCCGCACACATTGCTTCACGCTTTGTGCTGTGTGGTTCTATGCTTGGACTTGACAAGTAGTTAACCATTATTGTTCTTGCCTTACCAGGCTTCATTGCACTAGCCAGGTTGGCCAGAGCATCGGCATGGCTGTTGTCATCTCGGCTTACCTGCTGTAGTCGGCAATTTCGAAATAAGGCTACCAGTCTGCCTACTTCCTTTGCGTAGGCCGACATCCGTTCATCTCGGGTTGCAAATTTCCCTGTTGCCTGATTGACTATAAGCAAGGAGTCACAAAAGACTATTACCTTGTTGGCTTCCATGGCTGTTGCCAGCTTTAGTCCTGCGATCAGCGCTTCATACTCTGCTTCATTATTTGAGACCTTAAACCCCAAACGAATGGATTGTTCCAGTATCTGCCCATCTAGCAATACTAGTACTACTTCTGTCCCCGCTCCTTGTCAGTTTGAACTTCCATCCACAAACAACCGGAAGGAGTCGCCGATGTAAATACTGCAGGGCTTGAGTTTCTCTTTGTTCCTTTGCTCTGTTGTCCTATGTTGGGTTTTTTCTTGCTCACCTAGACATCGCACATCTTGGCTCAACTGAGCCCGATGTGTGATGGAACCTGGTGTGAACTCGGCCACAAAGTCGGCCAAAACTTGGCCTTTGATTGCTGTTCTGGGTCTGAATTCCAAGTCATATTGGCCCAAGGCCACTTCCCATCTGGCTATTCTGTTTGTCAGATCTCCTTACTGCAACAGGGACTTCAAGGGGTGTTCAGTTAACACTACAATTTTGTGGGCTTGAAAGTAATGATTCAGTTTCTTGGAAGCCATTACTAAAGCCAGTGTTAACTTCTCTAAGTGTAGATATCTGATCTCTGCATCTGCAAGGGTTTTACTTACATAGTAAACAGCCCTTTGTTCTCCCTTTTCTTCTCAGATTACCACTGCACTTACTGCATGTTCTGAAACTGCCAAGTATAAGAACAGCTCATCTCCAGGTACTGGATTTGAGAGAATTGGAGCTGTGGTCAAATACTTCTTTAAGTCGATCAAGGTAGCTTCACATTCATCGGTCCATAAGAAGTCTGTGGCTTTCTTTACTAAGCTGAAGAAAGGCTTACATTTATCAGAATTTCTGCTTATGAATCTGTTCAGGGCTGCAGCCCTTCCGGTCAACATCTACACTTGTTTTGCCGATGTTGGGCTCTTTAGTTCTAGGATAGCCTTGATCTGATCTAGGCTTGCCTCAATGCCCCTTCTGGTTATCAAATATCCTAAGAACTTACCAGACCCAACTCCAAATGCACACTTTGATGCATTGAGTCGGAGCCGATATGTTTTAAGGATGTCAAAGACTGCTTTTAGGTCGACCAGATGACCTTCAGGTTCCTTGGTCTTCACGACCATGTCATCGATGTAAACTTCCACTGTTCTACCAATTAGATGTCTGAACATCTTGGTTACCAATCTCTGGTAAGTTGCTCCTGCGTTTTTCAACCTAAAAGGCATCACTTTGTAGCAATACAGCCCTTTTGGGGTGATAAATGCAGTCTTCTCCTCATTTGGCGGGTACATAGCTATCTGATGGTACCCCTTGTAAGCATCCAGGAAGCTCATCCTTCCATGCCCTGAAGTGGCATCCACCGGTTGGTCAATCTTTGGTAATGGATAGCTGTCTTTGGGATAAGCCTTGTTCAGGCTAGTGAAGTCCACATAGACCCTCCACTTCTCATTCTTTTTCTTCACAACAACCATATTTGATAGCCATGTCAGGTAATTTACCTCTCGAATGGCTCTGGCCTCCAGAAGTCTATCCACTTCTTCTTCTACTGCCTCAATGTGCGTTAACGTCGGCCTTCTGGCTCGTTGGATTACAGGTTTGGCTGACCTGTCCACATTCAGTCTGTGGCAAGTGACCTCGGGGTCAATGCCAGGCATCTCGTAAGGCGTCCAGGCAAACATCTCAATGTTTGTTCTCAAGAACACCTCCAATTCTTTTTCTTCTTCCTCGGCCAAGCCCGAGTCGAGAAGGAAGAAGCGTTCTTCGCCCCCTTGCTGGACAAGGACTTTCTTTAGGGCTTCCTCACTCTTCTTGGCTGGCTCTTTGCCGACGTCCTTCAGGACTTCCATATCTTCATCCTCAACCTCTGCTGGTTTTGCTTCCTGAATGTTGCAGGTAGATTTTATTGCCGCCATGGAGCAATTCTTTGCCTGCACTTGATCCCCTCTAACCTCCTCTATCTCATGCTCTGTTAGGAATCGTAGCAGCTAGTGCAATGTTGAGGGAACAGCCCCCATTGTATGCAGCCATGGTCTTCCCAGAATTGCATTGTAAGGGAAGGGGGTGTCAATTATAGTGAACTCTGTCTTCACCTTCTTGGTGCCAGCCTGCACCTCTAAGCTTGCTACTCCCAGGGGCCATGTCGGCATTCCATTGAACCCAACCATTAGGCCGTTTGACTATTCCAAGTCATCTTGATGAAGGCCAAGCTCCTTGTAACACCTGACATACATGATGTCACAAGAGCTGCCCTAGTCGACTAAGATGCGCTTCACTTGGCACTTTCCAATCTGAAGGGATATTACCAAGGCATCGTTGTGTGGATGCTGCACCATCTCCAGGTCTTCCTCAGTAAAGGGCACAACTGGTCCTTGGTTCTCGCCTGCCCTAGTTCTCTTTTTCTCGACTTGATATACATGTTGTAGATGTTTTACCTTTTGGGTTTCCCCGCTTATCTCATTCTCATTCACCTTTGAGTGGATCACATTGATCATTCGAGGTTTGTCTGCCTATGGTTGTGGTGCTGGTGGGGGTGGTGCTGTTGGTGCCTGGGGCAGTCTTGCCTGCCCTTCCCTTGCTCTGGCTTCATCTACTATGTCCCTTAAATGGCCTTGTCTTACCAGGTCTTCCAGATGTGTCTTCAAGGCTCTGCACCCCTAAGTCAGATGTCCAGCTTCATTATAGTAAGCACAGTGCTTGTCAAGGCTTCTTCCCATAAACTCGCCTGGTACCCTTGCTGGTGCTCTGTAGTAGGGCTGATTGCGGATTTTCTCCAACACTTTGTAAATTGGAATTCGGAATACAGTTGCGACTGCCTGAGCAGCCCTTAATCCAATTTCTGGTTTGTTGTAGCCACCATCACCTCGGCCTCGCTTCGGCGAGTCATTTTTCTTCTCTGGTTTCGGCGCCTTTGTTCCCGGCGTATCCTCCTTGGCCCTGGCGTGCTTCTCTATTCTGGCCATTAATTCCTTCATACTTTTTGGCAGTGTTTTTGCCAATGATTTTCGGAGCAGACAATTATCTTTTAGGCCGTTCTTAAATGATACGACCGCCACCTCTTGGTTGTATTCTGGTATCCAGTTGAATACCTCATAATACCTTTTGGCATAGGCCCTCAGGCTTTTGTCCTCGCCAATTTTCAGAGCCATCAGGGCATCCACCCTTAATGGCTGTAGTTTGTTCGTCACGAACCTGGCCACAAACATCTCGGCCAAGCCTTCCCAGGTTTTCACAGTTCTTTTTGACAACTTGTGAAACCAGTCTGATGCAATTTCTCCGAAGGATGAGGGGAACACCTTATAAAGCAACGGCTCGTTCCCGGTGTATAACGCCATCGAGTTCAGGTACAAACCGATGTGAAAGTTGGGGTCCGACTTCCCGTCGTAGATCTGGAATCTCGGCATGCTAAACCTCTTCGGGGCTTCGAATTTGTCCAATTCTACCGAGAATGGCGTTCTTGGCTTGGCTGGGGAGGTTACCTTGGCATCTTGTTGCCTCTTCTGTAGGTAATCCCTTAGGTCCTCCTTGGTCCGACCAGAAGCTCGGCTATCTCCTGACTTTAGCCTTTTAGGTGCACTACTTTCAGCTTCATTGTGAGCCTTCTTTGACCTTTCTCCATGAGTTGCGTCGAAGCACAACTCCTGCCTTTGAACATACCGATGTTCTTTAGGGTCTGCTTCCTTGGTGCGATGTGTCCTTCGAGATTCTTCCCTTCTCGACTCTCCTCGCCTGACCTCCCTTGAAGGCCGGTGAGAGTGTTTTTCGCTCCTGGTGTGCTGGGGGACTGTAGGGACTATTTTCTGCCCATCTTGTCGGGCATCTTTCTTGGCGGCAGGAATCGATGTATCTTGTAACGGGAACAGTGGCTGCATGACGTTGTTCTGCATCATGAAATTGACGACCGTTTGCAGGTCCGCCAATTTGTTCTCCATTCCCTTTACCTCATCGTCCCTCTGTAGGCATTTATCCTTCCATACTTGAAAGTCGTCCTCGTTGTAATACCCGCTTTGGTCCGTTTTCTTTGGTACGTCGCCTTCCTGGCCGACGTCCTTTCCTTCGTGATTCTGATCACGAGTCTCTTCGTTGCAGTTGTCTTCTTCGACGTCAAGGTCAACAGGTTTCCCACTCCCAATAGGAGTGTCATCCCCAATCTTCTCTTTCTATCCGTCGTTGGCCATCTATTCTCCTTTCTTTCCCACAGACGGCGCCAAATTGTGTGAGTGAATTTCTGACCACACTGCCAACTTAGTAGTCAACTGGAGAGCACTGGTGGAATAGATGGCGCCTGGATGATCTGCAACAGAAAGAAGAAATTCCGGCGGTGGTTCGTCCACCTGGGGGCACTCCGATGATCAAGTCAGTTATCTTTCAAAGATAGAAAAAGTGTTCAATTCACTATTCAGAGCATAAAAAGCGTACCTTAGACCCATGAGGGTGCCTCTCTTTTATAGCCAACACAAACCTAGTCCCAATAGAAGCCTAGCTTCAATGGACTCAGGATTACTGCTAATCTTGGACTCCCAGTAGGATTGGGATAAACTCTCTAAGAGTCTTATCCTTACCCAAACTGAAGTCTTCTCCCATTTTAGGACTCTTGTCCCTTATCCGTTTATCCCGGATTCCAGTATTCTCGCAGATAACCTCGGCCTAGTCGAGATGATCTCGGCGTCATGACCAGGACACGTGGCACCTCGGTTGGCATTTCGGTGACACCTCGGCCACGTGTTGTCATTCAAAAATTATGTCCCCACAAAAAGAAAAGAAAGTGTTTTATTTTGTTTTATTCAAATAATTTTTTATATTAATAAGCTATTTTTCTAGTTTCTTCCAACATAGAGTAATTTTGGTATTTTTGAAAAGATTCATTAAACCCGTTTCTTTTCTCACCAAATCTCATCACCAAAAACAAAACATAGCATTTCTCACCTACTTAACCATCTAAACAAGTGAAGGGTTTTTATTCTCATCATTTCTTTTCTTTTCATCTCTCATAAAACCTCTCCATCCAAACATAGTATTAAAGGTGTAAACTAATCATTATCAAACCTTATGAATTCTAGGTCTAATGTTTGTTTTTGAGTATTGGTGAGAGTTTCCTTAAATTTGGACTTGTGATTCTAGGATTTGTCATATTAGTGAATATCATATGGGGCTAGCTCCTCTTTGCTAGTTTTTTTTAGTTAAAATCAGAAATTTAACCCTCAGCTATTTCATTTAGCAGTCTCACATACAATGATGCAGCATAGTTTGAGTGGTGACGTGAAGGACCTTATAGGCATGCACAAGATAGGAGCCAATCCCATTTATTTATCTCATTTGAATGTTTTTGCTCTGAATGCAGACACAAATTGACTACAAGGTCATAAACATGGACCAATGGATAGGTTTCTATCGGTTTTGCAATGAGGTAATCCAACGATTAGTTGCTAATCATTATTTTAGAATTTATCCACAAGTAAAAACAATGGAGTCTTTAACCTAGAACTAGAGGGGGAATGGTGAACGATGACATTTCACTACAACAAAACTAAATATTTACGGTATCATGTTTACGGCATGCATTAAATGCATATCGTAATTAGTACATTCTACGACTTTTTTTTTTTTTTGGCAAGCCGTTAATGTTTTGTCAATAACGGCATACATACCATGTAAGTCGTTAATTCATATATTTATGGCATGCAAAAGTATGCTATAAAAAATGTATGTTTTTACGACTTACAAAAATATGTCGTAAAATATTTATATTTAAAACGACATACATTTCATGTTGTAAAATATTATAACTTTACACGACATGCTAATGAATGTCGTGAAAACTTCTCCAAAAAAAAAAAAAAAAAATTCAATCCGATTTTTTTATGACATGCAAAAGTATGCCGTAAAAAACGTATATTTTCACGGCATACAAAAATATGTTATAAAATATTTGCACTTAAGACAACATACATTTCATGTCGTAAAATATTAAATTTTATATTTTTTTGAAATTGTTGATTTTTTTAGAAAATTAAAAAATGTTTTCCTTCTAAGTATATGTAAATTATTTGAATTTAAAAAGTTACAAAAAAAAAAAATTATTTAAAAACTTACACCACACTTCTTTTCATTCTAGATTCATACCTATTTTTGTCCCAAACCATCTCATTATCTAGAGAAATTATATTTTAATTATAAATAATAAAAAAAATTCTAGATGTTCTTAAATATTTATAAATTTCTAGTAGATCAAAATTAACTATTTACAGCTTTATGTTTGCGGCATACATCAAATGTTTGTCGTAGTTAGTGTATTCTACGACATTTTTTTGCAAGCCATTAATACTTTATCAATAACAGCATACATGCCATGTAAGTCGTTGATTCATATATTTATGATATGCAAAAATATGTCGTAAAAAAAAATATACTTTTATGGCTTGCAAGATCGTTATGCAATATTTATACTTAAAACGATATGCATTTCACACCGTAATACATCATAATTTTATACGACATACATTTGCATGTCGTGAAAACTTTAACTAGAAAAATTACAATCGTGACCCTGTTTTAGATATTTACTTAGAAGAGAAGATATTTTTCGCATTACAATTGTGACCCTGTTTTAGATATTTTTTGCATTACAATTGGATTATGTAAAGAAGTAATTATAATTATGAGGACTTTTTTGTTCCTTTTTAAATTCATTTTTGTTAACTTTGAATCCCCACAAGTTTCTCTTCAACTAGCAACTTATATAGTTGAAATTTGAAAAGAGGCATATATCATTGATATGCTTAAAAGAAAAGTGAAGCCAAAGCATTGTAGCTCCTATCTCTCCACTATGAACAAAACTGTGCCCACACCAACATCACATTCAAATCTAATACCACTATTTGGAAGATTCACTTGTTAAATCAAACATGCCCATAATCTGGAGAAGTTAGTCGTTGATTTTGGAGTATAGTTACGTGATGTCTCAGGTATAGGTAAAGAAAATGGTGTTCACGATTTTGTATTGAATGATTGAAAAATATGAAGAGATATAGAAGTTTGTGATTAGCCTAGAACATGGCCATGGACATGGTCAATATAATTTGCTCTTCAATTAATCAATAATTTTTCTCAGCAAAGTGGTGAGCTAGTGTCACATCATTGTCATTGAGTCTTTAGAGTGAGCAGTTATTAGATGTTTTGTTGTGTGCACAATTATAATGTACAAGTGTTTGTGTATTGATGTTTCACCAGCGTGTCAAACTCCACATCTTGATCATACTTGGGAGCAGATTCATCATAAGTCAACTCTAGTAACTACTATTGGCTAAAAAAATCAACCTGTGTCCTAAAAATCATTTTTATCAGCATATCCCATTTCCATGAGAAAATCATTTTTGTTTGGATAATTACACTAATCTCTTAAAATTTGAAAAAATACAATAAGTCTTACAAGTTTGACATAATTAGATTGGACTCTCCTAAAGTTTTAATTCATATAACACTTGATCCTCTTTTCATTTGAAATTTGTTAGTTGTCTTAGAAAGCCAAACAAAATACAATATCAACAGTTGTATGAATGAAAAATAATATTACATTTCTTTTATATTGAAATGTATATTTTACCTTATGTTTTCTTATGTTTTCATACCATCTGTATTAATTTTAGTCTATTCAATCTTACTAAAAGAAAGATTAATACAATTATGTCAAAATTATGAGACTCGTTGTATTGTCTTCAAACTTTAAAGGAGGTCAATATAATTTATCTTTTTTTATAATTGAAATATTATTAACGAGAACCCTATTAATAATTTTTATGAAAAAATGTTAAACATTTAAAATTTTAATTATCTAATTCCCTTCATGTTAAGTTTTATTTTAATTAATTAACTATTATTAATTATTTGAAGGTACATGAACAACATGACACTTCTGTCAATTGAAAAAAAATAATAATAATTTGGCAAGGGAATAAAATAGTCCAAAAGCAAAAATATAATTACAAATTATCACATCACTCTCTTTATTTTTTTTTATATTTTTTTTTATAAAAAGTCAAAAAATTAACTACAATAGTCAATTTTCAAAATAGTCCAAAGTATAAGTCTATGGAAAAATTATGGATTGGTCCTGGGACACCATGTGGCCTTGTTCTGAGCTAATCACAAACATCTATGTCTCTTCATATTTTTCAATCACTCAATACAAAATCGTGAACACCATTCTCTCTACCCATACCTGAGACATCACGTAACTATACTCCAAAATCAACGACTAACTTCTCCAGATTATGAGCACGTTTGATTTAACAAGTGAATCTTCCAAATAACGATATTAGATTTGAATGTGATGTTGGTGTGGGCACAGTTTTGTTCATAGTGGAGAGATAGGAGCTACAATGCTTTGGCTTCACTTTTCTTTTAAGCGTATCAATGGTATATGCCTCTTTTCAAATTTCATCTATATAAGTTGCTAGTTGAAGAGAAATTTGTGGGGATTCAAAGTTAACAAAAATGAATTTAAAAAGGAACAAAAAAAGTCCTCATAATTATAATTACTTCTTTACATAATCCAATTGTAATGCAAAAAATATCTAAAACACGGTCACGATTGTAATGCGAAAAATATCTTCTCTTCTAAGTAAATAAATAATGAAAGCAAATTTTAACAGAGTATAATTTCATTGAATCATTAAATCGTCATTCAT
>CM039318.1:132479486-132569486 GCA_022316695.1 Camellia oleifera
AAAATATTTAAATTTAAAATAAATAGGGAAATTTGGTCGGAGGACTGGGATACGTGGTCAGGAAAATGGTGCCATTATGCTGAGTTCTTGTCAATGACATTGACATCATCACATTGCCTATTGACTTAAAATCTTGATCACAGCACACCCATCTTATCTCCACACTCTCCCGTGGGAATGACTGCACTACACCACTCACTTCTTTTAACAGTGTTAACAACTTCACTCTTCCATTTCCTCTACTAAATCAAATTAATGAACGTTATGAATTGACCTAAATCCCATCTCTGTAACAATTCTTTGAAGTTTTTATTCTAGGTCTTTTTAGACAACAATCATTTCCCCCCCCCCCCCCTCTTTTTATCAGCATGCTCGTTTACTCTCCTTTGTCTATTAAGTTGATCTTTTTCCTACCTCACTGAACTTGTCCACCAAGTTATTTAAAAAATGTAAGTGAAGTTTTTCATGTAATCCTATATACAGTCCTCTAGATTTCACGACTTCCTAGCATATTGCTAAAATTTTTTGGTTACCTCTTTTCATATTGAAAAGAGGTTATTTACCTCAAATCTAATTCTGCAGTCTTTCTTGTTTGGCAATACCAACAAGCAGCCTGTTTTTTTGTGCATCTGATAAGTTATACCAGTATTACTTATAAGGAAGTTTCATAAAGAATGAGACACTTGTAATCTTATAAACATAATGTCCACAATCGAGATAAAGGAAACATGCACAGAACTTGACAGAAGATACCTGTAAGGCTGCTGAGACGTTCTTTAAGTCTTGAATCTTTTAAGCCAGTTCCAGATACAAAAGCTACATCTGTTCTGAAAGAAATCCTACCTGAGATCTGCATAAAAAATAGAAAAGCATATGGGGTAGAAGAGAAATGGAAACCTGAGAATGGCAATCATAGTCCGTGGACACTTGAAACCTGTTACCTCCCTGACTGCCTACCTGAAATACTAAAATGTTTGAAGATTCATTGGAAGTGTCTGAGAGTTGCAAACGACCAAAAATCACAAACAGATTTTCTTCGAGGCTCATCTTTTGTTTCTAGATTGAGGTGGAAGAATCGAAATAGTAATGGCATGGGGTTGAGATTTAAAAAATCATGCAGCTGATTTGAGGGTGACCTAATCTAGAAACAAATTTATGTTTAATGTTCATTATAACTAAAGATGATCCTTCACCTAATTAGACAGCATTTTCATTTTAGGTCTTTCCACTTCAACTAAAAGCAAAATCATGAAAAAAATTGTGATCTTGCCATTGAATTAAGATGGTCAGTACTAAGATTGTAAGATAGCAAAGCATTGCCGACTTTCCAAAATGGCCCAAATAGCTACTTTCTAGATGTGAATCAACAAGTAAGAATGCTTGATTACTATTCACTATTCAGATCTTAGACTTATGTTGTTTTCCCCTAGGCAATAGAGTATTCATAGAACAAATAAAACTAATAGAGTAATATAATTCAACAGAGACTCGTAGCTCGAATTTACCAAGACCCGAATGGCTCGTTTTGGCACCCTTTTTTTTTTTTTTTGGTCTTTTTCTCTCCTTCCTTCCCCTCTCTTCATTCCTTTCATTCCTCTGTTCTGAATCCAAACTCAAATCACTTCCTTTGTTCTGAATCCAAACTCAAATCAAAATCAAAATGAAAATCAAAATTTTTTTTTTTTAATTTTTCCTTCCCCCTCTCTTCTTCCTTTTCTTCCTTTCCCCTCTCTTTTTCCTTACTTTTCCCATTCTGAGCTTTAATTGACTTTTTTTTTTTTTTTTGGATTTTCATTACACTGTTTTTATCTCTAAAAGTTTCCTAAAAGTTAAAAAATGTTAGTTAAAATTGAAAAGGTAGCATAAAAAAAGCTGCCTTTCGATCAAAACTATTTTTTTTTCAATTCTCATTAAAAATGGAGCATTTTTTTACAAATTCCTTTCACCTAATATTGTATTTAATCCACATTACTTTTTTATATTCTAATAAGTTCTATAAGTGACATAATTATCAAAATAACCCTAATAATATTCACATTTACAATGTGAATGTTCAAGCTGTCAATGTGAATGTTCACACCGTCAATGTAATGTGAATGCTAACTTGTCAATGTGAATATTTACACTATCAATATGAACCTTCACACACCAAATTACTAACCATTCAAAAAATATTTGTATACTTTAAATATGAGAATTAGGATTTGTTGAATATCTTATGGATTAATTAAAATACAAACACTTGAAAAAGGATTTTCCAATAAATCTCCCATAAAAAATTTCAAATTTTTTTCTAAAAACCCCGAACATAAAATTGCATCAAATCACATTAATCATACTAAATCAAACATTAAACTGCATTAAACATAAAATCAAAACATTAAATTAAATTACCTTAATTTCATACTCCACGCTAGCCTTGCTCAAATTCTCAGCCTTGAGCTTCTCCAACTGAGTCAAAGCGTTCTTCTCTTCCACCGCCCTCTGCAACTCAGCCTCCCTCAATGCCACCGCCTTAGCCGATTTCACCTCCGCCAGCTGGGCCAACTGGGCCCACCCCACCTTCTTCGTTGCCAACTCAGCATTCGCCTCCGCCACGTCAGCCGCCTTTTGGTTCTCAAATATTTGTACCTCTGTTTTCACCTTTACTTCCTCCTTCTTTCCCTCTCCTTGCCTCTTTGTCGCTATAATCTTCATCTCTGCGTCAATTTTCGCAGCATTTGGTGTTGTTAGCCCTTCTCGTTGCTTCGAGCCGATCTCACCCTTCATCTTTGCCTCTGCAACATCAATCTATACCAAAAAATACAGTCAATTCACATTGTAAAAATTGAAGTTCATCATTATTGAAACTAAAAAACTTTCTTGATTCATATTTATTTATTTATTAGTAATTTTAAAAAAAAAAAAAAACTTTTTAGGTAGTCTTGGCTAGATTATTCTAAAAAACAAAATAAAAAATTGAGTTAATTTTTTTTTAAAATTTACTAAAATAAAAAAAAGCCAAATTCTATATTAATAATAAAAGATAAAAAAAATAAAAAAACTTACAAAATTGGCTTGTTTTTGTTTTTGTTTTTGCTAAAGTTTTTTCATTATAAAATTTTAATTGTTAAGATAGGGATCTACAAGTAAGAAAATTAATTTATGCTACAAGTTTTTTCCCAAAAAAAAAAAAATAATAATTTTCTAAGATAGGTATCTATAAGTAAAAAAGAAAATGTAATTTTGAAAAAGGTAAACTAAAAATAAAAATAGCCTAATTAAAATAAATAAATAAATAAAAACTCCAAAAGAAGCACAGGTGATAGGGCCGACTATGAAACATTTTTTTTTTTTAGTTTACAAAGATAATTTTAAAAAATCATGAGATTGAAACTTGATATCTAAGATTTATAGCTTCATATTGAACAGTATTATCAATCATACCAGAAACCCTAACACTCCCTATATTTTGATAATGGCCATGTATTTAAAACCCTAATACTTATAATTTCTATACACCAAAATCAATACATAAGAAAAAAAAAAGTTACAAATAATATATACCCTGGCTTGATTGGCAGCCTCCATCTGAGTTTTCTGCCCCAGATAAGAAAAATACTCATGCCCTCCCACATCAACCAACTGCTTAACATTAGCATTATAAATATGAAGCCCAAACTGATCAAGTTCAAGTTGAACCTTATCAAAAACATCCTTCTTAAACTCCTTAGTTCCCTTAAAGATCTTCTCCATAGTCATCGAGGCAGCGAGAACTCAAGTCTCGCCCTCAATGACTCCCTGCACAAGCTCCGTGATGTGGTTCGAGAGCTTGTCGTGCGGGGATATGAGCTTTGCGTACTTCAACATGCTCTCTTCACAGTCAACCCTGGGGCCGATCGTGAAGACAGCAGGAAGTATGAATGGGTGATCATTCAGTACTCCCGGAGTATGAACACGTGGTGTTCTATAAGATTTTGATTGGTGGATAGATGCAAATGCCCACAATTTATGTTTGGATGGGGGAACAACATAAGGCTAACTAATTGGTGATTGGTTTGGAATATGGACACGTGGTGCTCTAGGAGTATTGAATAATTTCACTTGATTTATGTACGTGTGTGGATGCGAAATTTGAGTTTTTGTGGAACTAAGCAACTTTCCCGCTCGATCATAGAGCCGGTTTAGAAAAGATTTTTATTATCACACAAAATCTATATATATATATATATTAAGGCAACGTGTGAGAACATGTTATTTTAGAGATAAATTATAAATACATTTTTTGAGATTTATTTAAAATATAGATTAGTTTTTGTAGTTTGAAAAATTACAAATATCTTTTTATTAAAAATTTTCATTTAACAGAATTAATTGAAAAAATAAAATTTATAATTTCTCTCTTATACATTAATAAAATTATCTAAATTATTAAATGAAACATATTTTTAATATCATTAAAAACTGTTAATTGACTTAGGGTTGGTTTGGAAAGTGGGTTGGCTTTTTGGCTTTTTGAGTTTTTTGGCTATTTTAGACTGGGCTAAAAAGCTTGGTTTGGGAAGGATTTTTTGGCTTTTTTGACTTTTTTTGTGAGAGAAGAGTGTAATGATTATGGGTTGGATGTGATGTTTTGTTTGTTGTGGCTAAAATAGCCTATTTTGTCTTTTGTGACTAAAATAGCCAAAAAAAAAAAAGGCCCACAAAACCACTTCCCAAACGGTGCCTTAATGATTTATTAATAGAAGGGGTAATTTGTTATAAAATTAGAAACTTCAGTGGTAGAATGTAATTTTCAAAACCATAGAGAGCGATTCGTATTTTAATAAAATCTCAGGAGGTGTATTTGTAATTCATCCTTATTGTAATAATTTTTTTGACTTTTTACAAAAATATATGCAAAGAAAGAAAAAAAAGAAAGATAGTAATGTGACAATTTGTAAAAAAAAAAAATTGATTTTTTAAATGTTTAATATATAATATTTGGTCAATAAATGGGCTTAAATATTTCAAAAATAACTTACACTACAAAATATAAGAGTTTTAGAAATTGAATTTTTTGATCTTTAAAAGTGAAAATTTTATTGCAAAAGACATTTATGATCAATTTCTATTCTCGTGAAAATAGTCACTAGCCATTTCGAAAAGTCAAAAATAATATTTTTAGCAATAAATTTTGAAAATATAACTAATAAGTAGACTTTTAGGAATAAAATAATTTGGTTTCAAAATGGTTTATTTTTTAAGATAAAAAATTTCTTCCCAAAAAGATAATAATTTATCACTAATATCCAATTTTCGTTACTAAAAATATAATAATACTTTTCACAATAAAAATATTTAATTCCTAAAAAATAATTTTATCCCTAAATTTTAATCTCTAAATTTTTTTTTTTTTTTTTTTTTTTTGTAGTGTTGTAGTGAGGCATCCTATATGCTTTGCATTCATCAGTGTCAATCCCAAAAGTCGATTAGAATTTCAAAGGGATGCACCACTTTAATAACAGATGCTCATAGTTTAATGGTTAAATTACACTTACACTCCTAAGATTTGAATTTAATACATATTATTTCTTGACGTTTAAAAAATTACATTAACCTCCTATCATTATAATTATTTAGATATAATGAAAATATTGAACTCGAACACTCTTTCTTTTCTTACTTTGCTTTATTTCCTCTATTTTTTTCCCTTTAATTTGCTTTTTTTTTTTCAATGTAATTTTCTCTATTTTTCTATCAGGAGTTATTGCCTCTTATTTTTTTGCAAGCATGTTCTACTTGATATATTTTAAAATGTGAACGGCTCAAATTATCAAAATGGACCCTGAAATGGATCCATTTTGGTGCACAACAATTTCGCGCAGCAGCAATCCCAAATTCTGTGAAATGAGACTATTAATCATAAGGGTGAGAATGTAATTTTTAAAATGTCAAGGAATAAGATGTAATCAGACCAAACTTTAGGGATATTAGTGTAATTTACCCTAGTTCAATATTATTTGTCTTGGATGCATTAGATTTTATTTTTGTTGTTTTGTTTGAATTTAATTTAGTTTTTATTTATCATTTCTATTTTAATAGTATGCACATAATTTTGTTTGGGCCCATTCATGCACTACTTTTCTTATTATTATTCCATTTATTTGTTTCATACTTGTCGGTGTTAGCTTAAATAAGTATGCTAATCTATTAATGCATAGCAATAATGAAAATATTATGAGCGAAGAATATTTTTCATTGACTAATAAAAATTGAAATTGAAATTTTAAAACTCTTACCAAATATATGTCCATAATTTATGACATTTCTTTTTTCTTAAAAAAAAACTGACACATTAATAAGGAAATCTCTCTCATCCCTTCCCAAAATAAAAAACCCACACAATTAAAGAAACTATTGTCATTGCACTAATTATAAAAAATTAAATTTAAAATCTATATATTTATATCTATACTATTGTTGGCTACATATTTTGTAAAAGCCAATCACAATTCGATGCGTGATAGAGCAAGGGTAATATAGGAAGACTATTCAAGTTTTCGATCCTGATCATACACGTGGCAGCTAATATTGGTTCTCACGTGATCTGAGTAGCATTGGATTAGTGAAGAGATGCAAGGTGACGTGGCTTCAACGGTTACTCACATTCAAATTCAAAATATAGGAGGGAAGCCCAACTGCAAGTGATGGCGTAGTGGAACTACTTTTAAGTCAGCATGATCGGCGATCATGGAGGAGCAGTTCGACGGTTTGAAGTGCAGTTCGATGGTCATTCTTGAGAAGTATAAATAGAGGGGAAGGTCCCAGAAAAAACCCTCAGACTCAGATCCAAAAAACCAGTCATTTACTTCATATTTTCTTTTCCAGTTTTACATTTCCAGTCTTTACATTTCCTGCACTTTAAATACCTGTTCTTACATTCCTGCACTTTAAATACCTGCACTGTACTTCGTTCATAGGAGTAGTTTCAAGTAAATTGTTGTTGTAAACCTCTACGAGGCTAAGTTTGGATCATTGTAAGTTTTCATTTTAATGAAATACTTCAATTGCTCTTTGTTTAACTGTTATTTTGCTTAATTTTCTCTTAAGTCAAGCCACCAGTAAAAGTCTTCTTCATTGAGGCTGAAAGAACTAAACACAATCGTCTGATAATTGGTTGACAATTAAAATTTTTGTAAGGACTGATTGATCCTTGCTGGCACGCTCGCATTTACACAAATACCCTTCGAAAGCCAAAAAGTCAACATATATTTTTGGCACACCCGGTGGGACTAATTAAAATGGCTAGAAGAAGACGACAAGGAGAAAATGAACGCTTGGAAGAAGGCGTAGAAGGAGAGGTAAAAATACCTAATCCAGAGAATAATGTGATAACACATCCTGTGGAAACTCCTATGTTATCAGAACCTATGGTCGAACAGACCAGTACTTCAGGACAAGAACCACATGTTCATAATATTGGACGAAACCAAGGAATTGGACCATCCACTGTTCCATCTATTCAGCCAATAAATCCATGGAATGGCCTAGTAGATGCTATGGGACAACAATTAATGAACACAATGGAAAGGTCGGCAATATCCTTTTTGGATCGAATGAATAACCACCAACCAACAAACACAAGGCACACGGAGGAAGTTGTAAATGTCCCTCAGTAAAGATTGGCTAGAGATAAACAGCCTATGCAAGTTAATAGACATTCTAATGGTCAAACTAGTAATCAGAACTATGAAAAACCATCACCTCAGTCTTGGTATGAACCCATTTCGAGGCCTATAGCAGGCCAAAATATCTCAGTACTTAACAATGAAGCCATGCAAGTTGGTGGATTTGGCCCAGTACAAGAAACTGGCATAAGAATGGATACAAATCCCATGTTCGAAGCCATACCTGGCACTAGGGGGTACAATAATCCCTTATTCGAATTTACACCCGGGGGGTTGGAAGGTTTTCCTACGAATGGGAGGGACACAATACCTGTTCCAGCACCTTTCGCAGGTCCCTTCGCAGGACAGGCTCAAAGGGGTTACCTACACCCCCAACAGCAACCTGCACCACAAGGACAACCAGTCTCAAATGTACCACCTTATGGACCAAGAGGACCACAAGCACAAGTTTGTCCACCAAATCCTGTGTTTGTTCCTCCAGTAGTGGTTCAGCCAGCACAAAATATGGTCCCTAGGGACCAAATTGCTGATATTGTTAAGGAGATGTGTGGACCAATGGCTCGGGGGGTCCAGACTCCTGTGTACAGAAAACCATATCCATAATGGGTAGATAGGGTACATGAATACCCAAGGGGGTTCAGGATATCAAATTTTACCCTTTTCTATGGGAGTGGAAACCAATCAATAGTAGAGCATATTGCTAGGTTTGCTGCTCAATGCGGTGAATCTACTAATCATGACTATATGAAACTTAGATTATTCCCAAACTCTCTAACTGGGGGAGCATTTGTATGGTACATAAATCTTGCACCTGGCTCCATTCAAACTTGGCAACAAATGGAAGAGGCATTTCATGCCCAATTCTTCCAATCGGAGCCAGAGGTGTCCATGGCAGAGTTGGCAAGATTGAGTCAAAGGCCTGAAGAAAAGGCTACTCAGTTTATTGCTAGATTTAAAAGGGCTCGAAATAAATGTAGAGTCATCCTGCCAGAGCCAGAATTCGTAAGATTGGCTCAAAATGGATTAGAGTTCAGGCTTCGAAAGAAGTTTGACTCAACTGAATTCAGAGATTTGGTGGAACTAACCTATAAGGTGTCTAGGTATGAAGCATTACTAGAGGAAGGACAAGATCGAAATAATGCATCGTACAAGACTGTGATACCCATGTCCCGTAATATGCAAATTGATCCTTAATTTGAGTATGATTATGTGTTTAGCATGGTTTTATGTGTCATTATGTGTATACGTGTGATTTTGAAATTCTATCTGTTCACCGTAGGATTATCTGTCTGAATAATCTACTTTAGAAATTAAATTGAGGGCCTTATCGGCCACAGAACTC
This sequence comes from Camellia oleifera, assembly GCA_022316695.1. NCBI lineage: Eukaryota > Viridiplantae > Streptophyta > Magnoliopsida > Ericales > Theaceae > Camellia > Camellia oleifera. Next base: position 132,488,478 of record CM039318.1, read on the forward strand.
GAAATTGATTACGCCATTGTGTTTGGCATAATTTTTAGAGCCTACGGTGAAATTTAATTGAAAATTGATTCTGGCCAATTTAAACTGATTAAATGGATGAATTAAAGGCCCAAATATCTTATATTAAAATATTTTATTAGTGGGCCTTGTCGTGTTATAGCACTACACTCTCTTTGACTCATTTTTGAGTTCAAAAATCTGGGGATACAAGAGGGAGAGAGTGAGAACCGGCTGTTAGAGAGAGATGGGGGAGAGAATTGTGCTATTTTGACTCAAGCTTGGAGAATTTAAAATCCATCTCTAAATTGGACCATAGATTGAAGGGATTAAGCTTCTAAGTAAGTGAACCCATGGATTTTTGTTGTAAATGTGTAGATTCAAGTGTGTTTGATGATTAAGAACATGAGTTAGCTTGATATTAAAGAAATTGAGTTGTTTGTGTTCGATTCATGGTCAATGAAGGCATGTATGTATATAATTGTTGTAGAATTGCATAATCTAGCATGTATTGAGTTGAACATGGAAGTAAAGGTGTTAAACCTTACATGCAAGCATGCTTTTGTTGTATTCCATGAGAATGAACACCACTTGTTTTGTTTGGGTTGGAAATGAGGTCAAAAATTAGCATGCATGATTCTACCATATTAGAATAAGTTTTGGGGCATGCATGTGAATTATTTGTAAATTGAGCCTCATTGAGTGGTAATTGGGGGTCTATACCATGTTAGGACAATTATATTTGAGATTTGAGCCATTGCATGCAAGAATTGTAGCTGGAAAATTGTTTTGGAGCTCAAGAACACAATCTGGGAAACCCAGAATTTTGATGTCCGCTCGAGCGGAGACTTCGAACTCCTTGTATTTTGTTCTTGCAGGCATGGTGTCCGCTCGAGCGGGGAAGTTCACGCTCGAGCGTGGATCATGGAGGATGAACTTCCGCTCGAGCGTCCTAGCTCACGCTCGAGCGTAAAAATGATGCATCCAGTACTTTTTGCAGACATAGCTTCCGCTCGAGCGGGTAAGTTTACGCTCGAGCATATAGTTATGTTGAAAGGCCTTCCGCTCGAGCGCTACATTGGACGATCGAGCGTAAATTTCACCTATCCAGTACTTTTGCAGGCCTTAGGGGTCCGCTCGAGCGGGGAAGTTGGTGCTCGAGCGGGGACCCTGTTTTCTGAAATTGTGTTTATGCGTTCTGTGTTTCGTTTTCTGCTCTCTTTCACTTGTAAGCACTCTTAGGCGTATGTTAAGCATGGTAAATGAGTTAATGAGACTAAAATAAAGCCTAAAGAGGATTATGTGAACTAAGGAACAAATGGAATTATTAATGACCCTTTTGTGTTCATAAAATGTGTAGGGTCAAGCTCTAGGGCGAATCCACAAACCGATCACTGTGAGTAATATCGATATTCGAATGCTTGTGAATGTCCAATTGTTTATTCCCTTATAAGCTTTATGAGTTGCTATTTGGGATTGTGGACGAAAGTCTGATATGAATAAACCTAAATGGACCAAAGGTCGTTTTGATAAACATGAATGGACCAAAGGTCGTTTTGATGGAATTGAATGGACCAAAGGTCGTTTTGATGGAATTGAATGGACCAAAGGTCGTTTTGATAGAAATGCACGGACCGAAGGTCGTTTTGATACATGTGAATGGACCAAAGGTCGTTTTGACATAAATAAGTAGGCCGAAAGCCGTTTTGGCATAAATAAGTGGACCGAAGGCCGTTTTGACATAGATAAGTGGGCCGAAGGCCGTTTTGACATAAATGATCGGGCCGAAGGCCGTTTGGACATAAATGAGTGGGCCGAAGGCCGTTTTGACATGAATGGGAAGCTAAACAGGCCAAAGGCCAGAATGTTTGGAATTTCATATAGTTATATATATCTGCTAAATAGAATTATGAACTGGGCCCAAGGCCGTTGGGAACATGTTGTTCTACGTCGTTATGTATATTTTGTATTTGATATTATTCACTGAGCTATCGCTCACGCTTATTCATGTGTTTGTAGGTGAGCCGAGAGAAGCACAAACCCAGCCCCAATGAAGTCTGCCAGGAACAACATGAGTTTTGGAGAGTCAGCCTTGTGTCTCACGCATGAGACCCTCCTTGCCCTTTTTTTTATGTACTTATGTTTTGTCTTGTTGGCAAGGGCTTTGTGTATGTCTGTACATAGTCTGTTATAGGTTGACTCGTTTTGGATGATCCTGTCTGTAATGAATTTTGTGATACAGTACTTTTGATATGGGTTATTAACGTATCTGATTATGGTTTGTTTAATGTGCATATAAGCACGGCTCTGTGGACAAAGTTTTAGATTTTTACTTCCGTTTGGCCCCTTTACTCTGACGAATTATGTCTGTTTTGGTCTGAGGCCGTAGGTGGTCACAGGATTACTGGCCAGTTATGTCCTTAACCCATAGGGGCGGGTTCAAGTCATGACAAAGACATATTATAGAGATCCTAATTATGAGATCGATGCAGCAGAGATTGTAGGCAAAGAGCCTGTCATCTGTGAAGCATTAATTCATAAGGATACAACAATTGACCAGCAGTTTAAAAAGAAGGACCTTCACAGGAAGTACTCTTTCGATTTAACAAAAGCAGATGACATTTTTGATCATTTGCTTGCGCCCAATTTCCTTAAGTTACCAAAATGAGTAAAACTGCGATCTCCAGATGAACTTAAGGGAAAAGTATATTGTAAATGGCATAACTCTTGGTCTCACTCGACTAAAGACTGCATTGTTTTTCGAGACAGGATCCAAGAACAAATTCGGAAAGGAAGTTTGAAATTCCCAACCAAAGCAGAAAAGGCCATGGGAATCGACAATGATCCATTTCCAGAAGTTGGAGAGATGGCAGCCAATGTCATTATGTCAGATCTCCAAAACTTGTCCTTGACAGAATTGGAAGAGGTCAATGTGCAGATGCATGTTGCCAACCAGACAAACATCAAGAAAGACACTAGAAACCCACCAGCTATTGGACAAGGTTTCTCACACCAAAGGGAACACTCTGATGAAGAATCACAGGATGATGATTCCTTAGAGGCAGCAGTAATGCAAAGGATGTGTCCCAGGTGCAGACTGAGTTATAAGTGGTTGAAAGGGCTTCCAATTGATGGGAAGCAATATTATAGGGATGTGCAGAGACACCCTAAACCAGCCAATGCTTATAACAAAAGGTTGTATCCGGCTAGTGTTAGGCAGCAGCCATTGATAGTCGAACCAGCAGTCGACAGAATGTATGCTAAAGACAAGAGGCCCTTGTATGAGTCCAGGCCACCTAACTATTACAAAATGGAGAGCAGTCATTCTGAAAGAAGGCTGGAGAGGAGCTCAGGTTATGGGATCAAAGCCAGAAATTGGCCCCCTAAACTAACCTCACACAAGACAGAAAGTGGCCACCTTCATCGAAGGCCTGATTTAGGCTCAAAACATGAGGTCAGGGCCAAGCAATTGCCTACACAGCCAGCTTTGAAGATGGCTTCGAAGGTAGAAAAAAGCAGTTCAACATCTAAATCAGTAAGTTCGTGGGTACCTGGAGTTCCAGATTGGTTTGTGATGCAAAACAAACCTAGGGAAGTACCTACCCAGAGAGATGTTGGAAACCAAAGGAGAATGGTTAAGCCTCTTTTGGTGGCTCCGAACAATTGGGTATTGCTTAAACACCCAAAGACAAAGGAACCAGATATGGTCCCAGTCATTTCGAGATCACAAAGGAGAAAGATCCAGCGTAGATACACCCAGTACCAGCAAGATATGAAAGAAAATAGAGAGAACTCTCCACTGATCCAAACAGAAGGAAAAAAGGCTCCAAAGTCAGACTATGCTCCAAAGCCAACTCTACAAAGCAAAGTAGGTTGCAACAGGGAACAGTCGGCCAAGGTTCATTCTGAACTAAAAGCCAGAGAGAAGTTTAGTTTAGCAGGATTGGAGAAAGCTCTGATGGAGAGTGATAGTGAGACAGAAGAAGAAATTGGCATAAGCCAAAAGAAGGAAATGGTGGAGGAAGAAATGTTCGAAGCCTTCATAGCTGAGCAAACATTTCTGGCTGAAAAACCAATCGAGGAAAACCATTCGAAGGAACCTATTAGCAATGAAGTGCCAGAATGCAGCATGGAAGATGCTCCTAAGGTAACTGATCAAGGTAGCCAAGAGGGGAAATAGGCACAGCCAGCCATCCAGTTTGGCTCATTTCCTCCAATATCAGTCAATATGGTACATATACTGCCTCATGAGTTCCAAGCTGGGGATGAGGACCAAGATCCAATGCCAGTCTCTAGTGAAGATTCACAGGTGAGTATGGTGCAGGATGACTCCAAAATGGAAACTGAATATGAGAGCGAAGAAGAGGTGAGCATCAACCTCTCATATCCTTTTGAATATCCCTCAAATTCTATGACACAACATGTCAAGCCTTTGTACATCAAGGCTTTCTTCGATGGGATACAATTGAACCAAGTCCTAATAGATAATGGGGCAGCGGTAAATTTACTGCCGAAATCTTCTTTGAAGAAATTAGGAAAAAAGAAACCCAGGTTGATCCCAACCAGTACAACCATTGCTGGCTTTGCTGGAGACAAACAGATGGCTTAGGGAATTCTACCCATCAACCTGAGTGTGGGAACCAGGGACTGTATGACAGCATTCTTCGTAATCGACAGTAATGTTAAATACAATGCTTTACTTGGGAGAGATTGGATTCACACTAACAAATGTGTGCCTTTTTCTTTGCATCAGAAAATTATGATGGCCTTAGGCAATGGAGAGACGGAGGAAATTGATGCAGATCCTTAACCTTTCATAGCCTGTGCAGACTACACAGAGGCCAAGCTGTATATTGAGGGAGTGACACCGCTCAGTATATTAAGGAAACCTGATGGCTCAGCCGAAGTGACGGCTGATGAGGAAGTGACACACCTGAAGCACTTAGTCTAGGAGAGTGCTGATGAAGAGGTTGTCGTTAAAGATGACAATGATGCCTGGTTGTAGGCAAAGAGATGAAGCACAGGAAGCCAAGTCTTTGGCTCTAATTCAATTCTCAACATTGGATGTAAAAGCAATAGTCCAGAAAGTACAGGAGCAAGAGAGAGAAGCCATGGTAATTGGCTGCAAACAGGAGCAGCAACAGGTCAGAGTTTTGACCCTTGATAAATACTGTGCATTGGACATTGAAACAAAGGTCCAGGAGATACAGGAAGAGGAAGCCTTGTGGACAGATTTTGTCTATGAGGAAGAGGGCAGAGATGTTGAATTAAAGAGCCTGGGAGTAGAACAAAGCAAAGGAGTTGCTTCGAAGGTAGAAGAAACCAAAGAAGAATCTTCAGTAAGTTCTCAGACACAAGACCCCTTAGAAGAAGTGAATTTAGGGAAAGGTTCTATACAATAGCCCACCTATATAAGTGCTTGTTTGAATGATCTGGACAGGGACCAGTTGTTGGTTGTTCAAAGGAAATATAAAGATTGCTTTGCATGGTCTTATAATGAACTACCAGGATTGGATAAGTCATTAGTGAAACATAGGCTCCCTATGAAGCCTAATTTCAAGCCATACAAGCAAAAACCAAGAAGAATGAGTCCAGAAGTGATTCAGAAAGTTAAGGAAGAGATTCTTAGACTACTCAAAGCAGGTTTTATTAGGACAACCAGGTATGTTGAATGGCTATCTAATATTGTGCCTATGGTTAAGAAAAATGGTAAAATGAGGGTATGCATTGATTTCAGAAACTTGAATCTAGCAACTCCGAAAGATGAATACCCTATGCCTATAGTAGATTTGCTGGTAGACAGTTCAGCAGGGCATCAAGTTTTATCAATGATGGATGGGCACTCTGGTTATAATCAAATCTGCATTGCAGAGGAGGATGTTCACAAGACAGCATTCAGATGTCCTAGAAATATTGGCACCTTCGAATGGGTTAAAATGCCATTTGGCCTGAAGAATGCTGGGGCTACATATCAGAGGGCTATGAACACTATCTTTCATGACCTCATTTGAGGGTATTTAGAGTGTTATATTGATGATATTGTAGTAAAATCCCAGTCCATGAAGGAGCATTTGCTTCATTTAGAAGCAGCTTTTGAAAGAATGAGGAAGTTCAAGTTGAAGCTCAATCCTCTTAAATGTGCTTTTGGTGTATCATCTGGAAACTTGGGTTATGTAGTGCACAAGAAAAGAATACAGATTGATCAGAATAAAGCCAAAGCCATCATTGAAGCCAGGCCTCCATCAAGTAAGAAAGAATTACAAAGGTTCCTTGGACAGGTTAACTTTCTTCGAAGGTTCATTTCTAACACTGCAGGGAAAACTAAAGTATTTTCTTCCTTGTTAAGGCTGAAAGATGAAGAGGAATTTGTGTGGACAGTAGAGCATCAAATTGCTTTCGAAGACATCAAAGCCTACTTGGCCAATCCTCCAGTGCTGATGCCACCAAAGGGTAATACGCCCTTGAAGTTGTACATAGCTGCAGCAGAAGGTTCATTGGGAGCCTTTTTGGCCCAAGACAATGAAAAAGGCAAAGAGCAAGCTGTTTATTACCTTAATAGGTTTCTAAATTCTTGTGAATGTAAATATTCAGCTGTTGAGAAGCTGTGTCTTGCTTTGTATTTTGCTACAATGAAATTAAGATACTATCTTTTACCTACAACTGTCTTGGTAATTGCAACCACAGATTTGGTTAAGTACATGTTATCTAGACCTATGTTGAGGGAAAGAATTGGCAAATGGATACTAGCCTTATCAGAATTTCATCTAGAATGTCCCTCAAAGGGCAATAAAAGGGCAAGTTTTAGCCAATTTTCTGGCAGACCATCCATCTCAAACAGAGAACCAAGAGATAATGGAACTTGGCATGGCTAGTGTTGAGCCGTGGCAGATGTGGTTCGATGGGTCGAAAGCCAATGGCTTAATTGGAATTGGTATTGTGATCAAGTCTCCACAAGGGGTAGAAACCACACATGGTTTCAGAGTGGATGAAGCTACCTGTTCTAATAACCAGGCTGAATATAAAGCCTTAATAGTGGGGCTAGAAATCCTTATTGGATTACAAGTACATGCAGTTGACATATTTGGGGACTCTCAATTGGTGGTTAACCAAGTGAAAGGGATTTTCAAGTGTCAGAGCATAAGTATTTTGCCATACTATGTTGTTGCATTACATTTGCTTTCTCAATTCCAGATAGCAAATGTAACTCATGTCCCAAGATTCTTGAATAATAGAGCCAATGATGTGGCTCAGAAAGCTTCGAATTTCAAGAGAAGGGATAATGCCTGAAGGGACATAAGCCAAACAACATATTAGAGATTAATACGACCTTTGAATAAAAGGAATGTGGTCTTGGAAGTCAATCATAATGACTTGCAAGAATAAGATTGAAGGCATCCAATAATGCAGTATTTGGCTGGTCCATCTTCAAAGGCCAGCAGAAAAATTAAATTGCAGTCTATGCAATACATGATATATGGTAATGCTCTCTACAAAAAGGGGGGAGATGGTTTATTACTGTAATGTTTAAGCCCAAAAGAAGCATTAACAGCTATGGCTGAGGTTCATGAAGGCATCTGTGGTGCTCATCAGCCTGGTGTAAAAATGAGGTGGTTACTTCGAAGGCATACCTACTATTGGCCAACTATCCTTAAAGACTGCATAGAATATGCAAAGGGTTGCCAAGCATGCCAAAGGCATGGCACGATAAGACATATGCCTATAACTGATCTACATGCAGTAGTGAAGCCTTGGCCATTCAGAGGATGGGCCATGGATATAATGGAAAAAATACACCCACCTTCTTCGAAGCATCATTGTTTCATTCTAGTGGCCACTGATTACTTTACCAAGTGGGTCGAAGCCAAGCCATACAAGGCTGTAGACCAGACAAAAGTCATTGGGTTCATTAAAGATTTAATCCATAGATTTGGCATCCCACAAACCATAACTGTGGATAATGGGACTGTGTTCGATGGGAAAATGGTGAAATCTTTTGTGGCAGAGTTTGGAATTAGCCTTGTTAATTCCACACCCTATTATGCTCAAGCCAATGGTCAAGCTGAATCATCCAATAAGTCCTTGAAAAAGGGAATACAAAAGGTTGTGGAAGATAATCCTAGGGATTGGCATAACCTGCTGTTGGATGTTTTATGGGCTTACAGAACTTCCCCAAGGTCAAGCACAGGAGTCACTCCTTATGCCCTAGTGTATGAGCATGATGCAGTTCTACCTGTTGAGATTAATGTTAAATCTTTAAGGGTAAGATGCCAAGATCAGTTAGATCCTGAGCAGTACCGTCAAAGTATGTGCTTGGAGTTAAAAGGCATAGATGAAGCCAGAATTTTGGCATTAAATTGCATCCTTTTCCAAAAAAAGAAAGCAGCCAAGAATTATGATAAAAAAAGTCAAACACATTGGCTTTGATGAAGGTGATTTGGTATGGAAAACAATACTCCCAATAGGAATGAAAAGCCACAAGTTTGGCAAATGGTCGCCTAACTGGGAGGGACCATATCAAATTCATAGAGTTCTGCCTTTTGGAGCATACCATTTGAGAAATTTGAATGGTTATGTACATCTCAAAAAGATTAATGGCAGATATTTGAAGCCTTATTTTCCAATCATTTGGGAAACACAAGGAATAAAATAATTACTAAGCACAAGAACACAAGACTACTTAAATGATAGACAAAAATTTACTTCTTTATAAAGAATTAAGTACATGTTGCCACAAATTGGCCCAAAAATCATTACAGTGTCTTAATTGTTCTTTTACAATAGACTTCCTATTACTAAGGGATGAAACTAGTTGAATAGCCGCAGCCATCTCTTCCTTTCGATCAGCCAGCCCTTGGTTGGTGATTTACAATTTGGTGTCAGTTCGGGCTAAGGCTTGATTCACTGCAGACAGCTCCTCTTCAAGCTGAGCTTTCCTTTCCAACAGCTGGACTCGAAAGTGGGAGGCAGAGGAGTGTTGTTCTTTCAGATTCGACACTTCGGTATGCACTTGAGAAACAAAACTCTGATCTCTAGCCAGTTTCTCATCCGCAGCCTTAGCAGCATGACAAATGCTGATGTAGAAATCGATAGTGGCTGCTGCCTGAGATAGATGACTTGAAACATTCATGCCAGACTGCTCAGCAAATTTGCAGCATTGGAGGAACCCATTTTTTATTATAGGCCTTTGCAGAGTCTCGAAAGGGATCCTCGAAAAAGAAATTAACTGTTCTAAGCATGTATCCAGGTCTATCAAAGGTGCAGAAGGCTTGCTGCTGGAGGAAGAAGAGCTCTCAAAAATTTCCAGCAAGGAGTCAGCCAAAACTAATGGCTCAGCTTCAACATTCAATATTGGAGAGGTAGAGGGTACATCGAAGAGACTAGCTAGTCTTCCTTCGAAGATATCAACCTCAGCCATAGACATGAGGGGTGCAGAGAGAGTTGTGGTGGAAGGCACAGAGGACTGCATGGGGATAGGAGAAATGGATGAAGCATTTTTGGCAGTCTCCATGGTCCTAGCCACCAATGAATCAAGTGAAGAATGGGCTGGAGCTAGGTAAAGGTGATGAGCCACGGGTTGGAGAGCTGCCAGCACCCTCTGTAGGAGCATCAACCGCCATCAGAGATGGAGTGACAATTGGAATTTCCTTAGAAAGAGCAGGAGGAGCAAGACTTGAAAGAGAAGCAAGTTGAGGGAGGTCAAAAGCCAAAAAGGAAAGGTATGGCTTTAAGCCAAGGAAAGGAGATGCAGGAATGTTTGGCCTTAGGGAAGGTACAGAAAGTGTAGGCTTGGGAAGTGGAAGTAATATCTGAATAGCCCTCACCTTCTGCATCTGATCAACTTCAACTGAAATTGAGGGAGTCCTCATTGGAAGAATAGTCTCAGTAGTTGTTGCTACAAAACGAAAGAAATATGAAGTAATGTCAAACTTCAGTATCAAAAGTTGACAAAGGAAAAAATAGCAGAAACATGAAAGAAATTACTTGCTCTAGAAGTATTGGCACTGATAGGAGAGCTGCGAAGGAAGTAATGTTCGGCAGTTTGTTGCCTTCTTGCAGCTTCTCTTTGCAGTGCATCAGCAGCAGCAGCAGCTTCATCTCTCAGAAACTGTTGCTGCCGTCTCTTCTCAGCCTTCTCGAAGACAATGATTGCCTTGGAATGTTCCTGCTCGACTGCCTTGGCAGCTGCTTCATGAATGGGGTCTTCAACCAAGTCAGTAGCAGGAACAGTCACTTTCTTTCTCTTCCTTCTTGGCAATGATACTACCGGCTCCTTTCGGACCTCCCTCTCTTCAACTTGGGGTTCAGGTTCTTCAGAGGTAAGTTCTTTCTCCACTATGGTGGTAGCTGCCTCATAAGTAGGATTTTCGATTATAGCAGAGGGAGAGACAGCCACCTTTTGTCTCTTTGTTCTTTACAGAGATACTTCTTCCTCGTGCTCAACCTCTCTCTCTTCTGTCTGAGATTCAGATTCCTCAAAATGGAGGATTAGCTTCCTTTTCTTTTTCTGTTGCTGCCTCTCTTTGAGAGTAGCCAAAGTTTCAGCTCTCTTAGGGGATTCTTCTTGTGGGGACCCTGCACCAAAAAATATAAGTGTAAGGGAAACGAACAAAAAATTCAAAAGGGAAAAGGAGCCTGAAAATACTAACCCTTTTTGGAGGCAGCTCTAGTGACTTTAGTTGGACGGAGTGAAGCTGCAGGAGCAGTTGTGGCAGCTTCAGAAAGAGGGGAAATGTTCTCAACTGTTGCTGACTTAGCTTTCAAAGGCACTCCCAACCCTATTAGCAAGTCATGAGGGTGTACAGATAGGCGCACTTCCATGTTGGCTGTCCACCAGTTCTAGAATCTTTTCAAAACCAAGCCAGATGGAAGAAAGGGAACAAATTGGAATTCATTCAATTCCTTCAGTAGTGTTAATATTGCCGCCTCTAGCTTGGATTTGGATATTCTCAAGTCTCTAGCCGTAAGGTGGACATTCGAGAGACCTGCAAAGTGGAACAGGTATCCCTTGGGTGAGCCCAAATTGTCTGGCAAACTGAGAAGGGCAATACACCTCAGCTATGCATTTATAGGCTCGAGGGTTCAAAGTACCAATGAACAATTCCCTGGGTAGCAGTGTAGAGGCCCACATATCTTTATGAGGTGAAGTGGAGCACTCTTTATCGGCCAGAAAAGTTTGCAGCCAGGCAGGTCCTTTATTGGCTTCAAAAGGACAAAAGAAGGAGACAGATGGAGAAATAGGAAGTTGGTGAAAAAAAGTAAGGTAATAAGCAAAGGAAGCAGGATAAAGGACAATCCTAGCATACTTCTCCCCATAGGTGCTAGGATCCTGAACAAGGAATTTTAGGCATTTAGAATGCAAATCAGTGAAGTAGGCGAAGAGCTAGAGTTGGAACACCAAGAGGGGACCTCCTTGGTTAACATCAAGTGGTCTTTCACAAAATTGGGAGCAAGCTCTGTAAACATGGCCTAAAAGATAAGGAGCAAGAGCTATACGTTTTTTCAAGACAAGTGCCTTCGCGAGTGGAGCGAACTCAGGCATAATCCTCTGAGACGATGTGCAAAAGAGAAATTTGCATAACCAGTATAGAATAAAGGAAAAGAGTTCTCTGTCTTTCATGGGGCCTTCCCTTTTGTTTTCAGCCTTGACAAAGTCACTATAAGAAGAGTTTAAGGCTGGAAGGGAAAATTTGACAGGGAGGTTTGGGTAGTTGGGAGTAAAAGGAGAGCCATGGGGTGAAAGCCCTAAAAGATGGCAAATATCGAGAACGGTAGGGGCCATCATGCCGCACCAAAATTGGAAGAAATTAAAAGCCATATTCCAAAAACATAGAGCAGCAGGAATTAAAAAGGAGTCCTCAAGAATGATGAACCTAGAAAGATGAAGGGCGTCGAGGATACAGAGCTCCTGTAACAACCCTCGTACTGATTACCATATAACCACTGAATTATATACCGATTAATGCTAAACTGAACCGCTAATGACCGATAATTGAACTGATTAAAGTACTGAATGGACTGATTGAAATCGAAACTGAAATCGAATAATTTATCTGTTATGTTTCATTTCTATCTGTATGATTGAATGACTATCTGTTGGAATCCATGTGTTTAAACTGTTAATTGAAGGCCTTATCGGCGGCCGATTTAGAAACCGTTGAAGTTTTAGAATCAGTAGAATATTTCTGATTTTATGGTATATTTATCTGAAAATTGATTAGGAATGATTAAAGTAGAGTAAATATTGATTAATGGCCAAGGTTGACCTATTTACTAAAATGCCACTTAGTGGCCACTAACACACACACACTTAGAGACCTTGTACATGTTGAATTAATCTCTTCCTCAGCCATTTGAGAGCCTAGCCGACCAAACAGGAGGTTAGAGAGAGTGAGTGTTCATCTTGAGGGAATTGAGCTCAAATTGTTGGAATTGTTAGAAGGACTTGAAGAACTTGTGGGAAATTGGCTAAATTAAGCTTGCTAGACTTGAAACCAACACTCTAGGTAAGGAAATTCATTGTCTTCTTGTTGTCTTGAGCCTCATTTTGCATCATTCATGTCAATTGTTGAGTTAGAGTGCTTAGAGGTTGGATTATGTTAGAATTGTTGCATGCATGTTGGTATTGTTGGTTCTTGAGGTTGAATTCATGGTCAATTGGTGCATGCAAGCTCATATTCATATTAAGTCCATGATTTCATTCCATTTGCCAACTATGGAGCTCTTTGGAGCAAGATTTAAAGCTTGAAATTGGTTTAAAGATCATGCATGTCATGTTTTGGAAAGTGTTCTTGAAATTGAGTTTAATTGAAACACCCTAGGGCCTTGATTTCTTAAATTGAGTTTCAAAACTTGTTATTCTATGTGTTTGAAAGAGTTTTCCAGAAAATGGGCCCAAGAGGATCGAATTTGGAGCATTAAAACTTGGTTTGAAACTCAGAGGTCGAATCTGGATTTTCCAGAATTTGGACGTCCGCTCGAGTGGGGGAAGTGCCGCTCGAGCGGGGAATTCATGCTCCCAGTATTTTCTTGCATTGTTTTACAGTCCGCTCGAGCGAAGAGTTTCACGCTCGAGCGGGAAAATCGAGCATCCAGAATTTTTGCACCTTTCATCAGTCCGCTCGAGCGTCGTAATGTACGCTCGAGCGTGGGCCTTTGTGTGCTTGTCCGCTCAAGCGGGGAATCCTGCGCTCGAGCGAAGGCCCTGTTTTCTGAAAATTTTGAAACTGATTTCTGTGCACATTTTTGCATCCTCATCCCATCCTAGGCATTCTTAGGCCCAGTTTAAGGCATCTTAATGAGGATTTAGACATAGAACCACACCGAGGAAATTTAGGGATTTGATTATCACCCTTCCGACTGTAAACTTAGTGTGTGTTCTATTTGTTAACTGTTTAGGGTTGGCTCCCGGGGACGCGCTCTAGCTGCTATAGCCCAATCTCTGTGAGTAACAGATTGTGTAAAGATATGTTCAAATGGTTATATTTTGAATACTGAACTGAACTGTTTATTGAACTGATATTGTTTATTGAATGAATGTATGTCCTGTATTTCGAACTGTATTGTGGCATCCTTAGCACCCACTGTTATTGACTGTTACAGAGCTCTGTCGGTTTCCTTGTGGAACCATACTGATTGATGGCCATCATTATTGTTGGGTCAGTTAAGGCCCGGTCCTTTTGGACCTACTGTTTATAGGCTAATGGATGTACCACATATGACTGATTGATTGAAATATTGATTGACTGAAATACTGAAAGATTGAAATACTGTATAATGAATTGATTTCATTACTGTAAGGACATTCATTCATAACCTCTTTACACGTTATGTTATTCACTGGGCTTTAGCTCACTGTTTATATATATATGTAGGTGCTCAGCCACCAGACCGAAGCTAGGAGCGTGGGATTGGTCCCCAGTTTTGTCAAGCCAGCCAATGTGCCTCACTGTGAGGTTCCGAGACGCCATGCCATGGCTTGGGGAGTTTTTGTTTCCCCACCTGTCTCCCTACTGTATTGTACCTTTTGTATAGACTGTTTGACTGTACTGTTATCAAGGGATTAAGTCCCCGTACTGACTGTTTGTAAATGGATGTATAGACTGTACTGTTTTGAACTGTATGAATGCATAAAAATGTTTTTGACATTCAGATTTTCACAGCTCAATGGACACTAGTTTTATACTGTATTGGCTTCCGCCAGGCCCTCTACTCTGTTTGACTGTATTACTGTTCTGTAGGCCTTCGGTAATCTCGGATTACTGGCCAGTTACGGTGCTAAACCCATAGGGTCGGGTTTGCGTCGTGACAGCTCCTGTAGGTCATCTTCTCTCGCAGGCACAACCCTGTCATACCATTCCTCCCATTCGGCTCTCAATGTCGGCCAGCAGCGATGAGGCCGGGTCATTCTCCAATTGCTCCAGTCAAGCCCTCCTTCGTAGAGAAGAAAGTGATCCTCCAAACGAGGGTATAAAGCTGGAAGTTGGTCAGGGGCTTCCCGAAAGATGGGACCTAGAACGTACTCTTGCTGGTTGCTGTGGCGAGGAACAAAGAGACGTCCATCTATGGCACTTGGCCCACCAGTTGTTAGCTTGGTGATCTCTTCATCAATACATTGTTTCAAAGCCATGATAGGGCTGATACAGTCGCCAGTGAGCACTTTCAGCGATGAAGGATCCATTGGTAACAAGCAGCAAGGAAGAGAGGGTTAACAGAAGATTGATAGAGAAGAGGGTTTGTGTGTTGAAGAGCAAGTGATTTCAGAGTACAAAACAAAAGGATTTTAAAAGCTTTTTGTGTCTGAAAAATATATTGCGTAAGGCGTTAAGTACTAGAAGTACGAATATGAAGAGTTTCCTTCAATATTAATACTTTTGGAGGAAAAAACACAGCCCAGACGCTGAGACTAGCTTCGAAGTAAAATATTTGGCTTTGAAACCAGATTTTGGCACCAAAAATTCAAATAACATCGGCTTTGAAACAGAGAAGCCGGCTTCGAAGCACTTTTTCATACTTAAAGCGGCAAGAATGCTCGAGTATTGGTCTCCTTCAAAGGGATTAAAAACCTGTTTCAGGTTTATTAATGAAAGTAACGACCTTCGAAGCAAAACTTAGGCCCTTTAAGGAGGTGAATTGTTGTTCGAAACATCAAAAACCAATAGTTGGTTGGTGTATATACGGAAAGATTTTGTCTTTTGAATTAAAACAGCATGGGCTGCTCTTCAAAGCAAAAGTGGTCAATTTAAAATTGGTTGACTATATTAACCATTACCATATATTGGTTATAATTAAAACAAGCTTCAAGAAGTAAGATTGTTAAATTCGAAGCAATAATTCCAAAATGGTATCAGCCAAAACTATCAACTTTACTCCATAAATTGGAAAAGTCATGTTGGTTCCTTTAGTGTTTCATTAAAATCAATCGAGTCCAGATTTGAAGGATGAGGTTGTTAAATTCGAAGCACTAATTTTAAATGATATCAGCCAGAATTGTCAACTTTATTCCATAAATTGGAAAAGCCATGTTGATTCTTAATGTTTCGTTTTTAAACAATTGAGTCTTTATTCGAAGAATAAGGTTGTTCAGTTCGAAGCTCTGAATTGGCTTTTAAAGACAAAAGGAAACAGATTCAAACAATGCCAAATACAGAAGAATTTCTGTTTATATTCAAGCCAAGGCAATTACATCGGTGAACTTATCTAGGTATAAACTCAAGCTCAAAAAAAATAAGAAATGGAATAAATAACGAGGTCATGGAATTTAGTCCAACAGTGATCAATGAATTTTTGTTCTTTCTTTATTATATCTTCTATTTCTTCTAACGTTGGCTGCATGAGTTGATGTGCTCTCACTTTATAGTAGAGCTCTTCAGCCTTCTTTTCGAAAGCTTCCTCTCTCAATCTTTGTTCCAATTCGTCTATGACCAAATCATCCCAATACGCAGAATCTTTATTCTTGAAATCATCGAATTCTTCGATGAAATTCTCTGCATCGTACTAGGCATGAATTCGAAGAGACGAAAGTTGGTCTAAAGATTGTATAATGACCATAGAATTTCGATGCCAGTAGAGGAGCAATGGAAGTTGGTCCAGGAACATATGAAGTTCTGCTTGGGCAAGGGGATTGAGGACATGGCCCCTAGTCAGAATATCACAGGCCCATCGAAGGTTCTTGAGAGGGACTTCGTCCTCAAGAACATTGAAGGACAAGTGAGAGAAAGCTGCAAGCAGAAGTTGAGCTTGTTTCCACTCAGCTGGAGTGGGAGATGGTGGAGGTTTGTACGGTGGAAAGGCTTTATCCATGGGAAGGGCAAGTCTCAGCCTCTCTGTCCAGCAAAGAGTTGGCGAAGGAAAAGGTATGGATGCTTCTATTTTGGATGGAAAAGAAGGTGTGGATGCTTCTAGTATGGGAGATGGCACGGGAGCAGAAGGAACAAAGGCATTAATATAATCCAGCCAGTCAGAAGAACAAATCTTCGCCTTTTTGGCTAAGAATGATGGGTTATACCCTTGTGCTTCTTCTAGGCGCCGGGCTGCGTGCATTATCTTTGTAGGCATGGAGGATGTGTACCATGCTACAAGCAGATTCTCTTCCAAACTACGTCGATGGTCAATGGGCACGTAGGGGTAGACCACTGAACTTCGAGCATAAGAAGGAAACTCTAAAGGGTCAGTGAACTCAACAAAGTGATGGTTAATTCATTCCCTTAAATCATAAGTCTCAGGTGTTGACCAGCTTGTCTAGTCAGAACCTCCAGAAGAGGAAGTGTCACGACCCCAACCCGCCCCTAGTAGGATGGTGCCGTGATGGCCAATAATCTGTGATTACCGAAGGCCAACTTGTCAAAATCCACACACAACAGAGTACACATAGGGGGCTTACAAATGCGGAAGCAATAACTTAAGGTACAAGTGGTCCATAAGAGCTGTGCGTAGATCAAATGAGGAGGCATATACAATATGATCTTACAACCAGTCCAAGAATAACAAAAATACAAATCATATCTTGATCAAAAGGCTTCTAAGCCGACATGTACAAAATACAGGAAATACAAGCCAAGAAGCATGATTTTCAAGATTGGCCAACGTAAGTACAAAAGCCGACATAAACACAAAATGCCGGTGTAAAGCAGCGTCGCCGACAAGAATGCAAAACAAGGCCGACGTAAATCAGGAATCCAAAACAAGCTTGCAAACATATCTAGGCGTCACCGCCGTCCTGCTCATCACCTACATATATATAGAGAGGGTGAGTATGGAAACTCAGTGAATGGTACTAGTAATAAAGGTTTTGCATGAACATAGCCGAAGTCTTTACGAAACAAAGCATGCCAAAACCATACAAATATTAGCCGAGGTTCTTACAAAACAAAACATATCAAAATTCTTATCAAATCAAGGGATGAACCGTATTCATCTATCTAGTCTTACAAGTCTCAAGGGATGCTTACTGGCATCGGCGAAATACAAATCAGGCTTTCCGAACAAACAAATCCACGTGGTAAACCGTCAGTGGCAAAACAAAGACGAGACGATCCGTAATCGATTGGACAAAATGGTGCTGCGAAAGTTTATAGTCCTCCAGCCAAGGGACTTGTGTTACTTAGGCCCGTAGCCCTTTTTAACAAATGGTGCTGCGAAAGTTTAGAGTCCTCCAGCTAAGGGACTTGTGGCTTTTCCAAGAAAGGACCGTATCCTTTTAATACAAGAGACTGGTGTCACTTAGGCCCGCAGCCCTTTTTGACAAATGGTGCTGCGAAAGTTTAGAGTCCTCCAGCCAAGGGACTTGTGTTCCAAGAAGGGACCGTATCCTTTTATCCATAATGCTGCGAAAGTTTAGAGTCCTCCAGCTAAGGGACTTTTACACTTAGTGCTGCGAAAGTTTATAGTCCTCCAGCCAAGGGACTTTTCAAGATAACATCAAAACAAAGCTTATACTTGGTACATCGAATTAGGCTAATCATTCATGCTTAACAAATACTTTCATCAAAACAAAGCAAAACAAGGTTTATCAAAACAGTAGAACATAGCTTTATTAAAAGCACCACTCACCTAGCTCTTCTCAGGTGTCGGCTCAAAGCTAAGATCAAAGCCCTGACAAATCACATGGCAAATCACATTCTCAAAACAAGCTTTACATGCATGCGAATGACCCCGGCATTCTCACCAAATCCAAGTCAATAACAAAGCAAAACATGCTGGAAGTTAAAACACTGTTTTCCACCTCATGGAAACACACTGGGTACCATCCAGGTCTTGCCGAGGTGTGGTCCCGATGGCCACATCCAAAAGCAGAGTCGGGAAAACCTGGGTTTCCCTTTGAAAAACATGAAGAACATGACGAACATGATCATGAAGGAGATGAATGCAAAGACCTTAACTTGTTACGAAGTCCAAAATTTCATGCCATGAGTTTGAAACATGGACCTGGGTACCCATGCAAGAAGATCATGCAAGAACAAACATAGAAACATGATTCTTGCCTCAAGCTTTCGGATCAAAACAAGGTTTTTTCCACAAGAACACACAATCATCATTTTCTCTTTCAAAAACCAACTTCAAACCAATGCATCACATGCAAGACAGATGCGATCATGCAATGCAGCTAGATGATCGATAAGAACAATCAGAGTAGGGCAAGAATCTAACCTCAAAACTCAAATCCAACGGTTCAATCTTCAAAGATCAAGTTCGGAACTCTACTTCTCACTCTAAAACTCCTTCCTTCTACTTCTAGAGCTTCTCTCTCTAAAAACAAAGATTTGAGACCAAATGATTTGTTTCTAAGTCTGCCGGCTGTCTAAACCTTCAGCTCGGGCACGTGGCATTACCGGGTTGGATCAATTCAAAAAGGTGACTGATTGATTAGACAAATCCCTGACAAAGCGTATTCAACAAGCTTGATAGCGAGACACGTCGGCAAGTAATGACATCGGCTAAAGACGAAGCTTCGGCAATAGGTCAACAAAGACATCGGCGAGGGAGGATGACACTTGACTAAGCCGTGCCACACCTTGGCCTGGGTGTGCCACACCTCGGTCTAGGCCATACCTGCCCAAGGACAAAGACCACCGATACAAAACATCTCGGCCTTGGCTTTAAACACATCGGCCCGAAGAGTGACATCTTGGCAAACATGCCGGGGTGAAGGTGGAGGTCAACCGGGGTTCCAAAACAGTTCTAAGTGCAAAGGTTCAAAGACGAACTAAGTTCATGATGACGTCAGCCACACACCAAGCAAGAAATAAAATCATTCAAGCAACACTTAAGCAAAACGAGGCAAGTCTCAAACAAAACAAGACAAGGCAAAACTTTGCAAAACAGTATAACAGGACAAGATCATACATGAATGTATGCAGGTATGACTAAATCAAAGTGAGGGTTGTTACAGGAAGAAGTTGCAGTTTTATCCCATGCAGAGTTTTGTGAAGAAGAGTTCCCCAAGTTCATATTTACAACTTTCCGAATCAAAGGTTTGAGGGCAGATTGTTCGAGGTACAAGGGAGAGTTAAAGGAAGAATTTCTTGTATCTATATCTGCAACTTTTCGAATCGAAGGATTAAGAGCAATGTGTTCGTAATCCAAAGGTTGATAATTTGCAAAGGCTTCCATGACCTGAATATAGAAAGGTGGGTAAAGATGGCTAATTAATGCATGGAAGTTCTTTCGAGGAAGGGCAGCATCATCGTATGACTCTTCGTGTGCTCGATCAATGGAGGGAAAAATTGATTCGGCCATAGAAAATGTATCAGTCTGTTCGAATACTAAGATGGTAGAGGTGTTCAAAAGATTGAATGAGAGTTTTAATGCAGATAATGAATGACAGTTGCATTCCTAGGAGAATGCAAACCCTATACACGTTCTAAAAAACGCGGGAGAAAGGCTGCGATCCACTAATATCACCAAGTATTGGGTATATTAGTGCGGGGGGTAATGTTGGCTACATATTTTGTAAAAGCCAATCACAATTCGACGCGTGTCAGAGCAAGGGTAATATAGGAAGACTATTCAAGTCTTCGATCCTGATCATACACGTGGTAGCTAATATTGATTCTCACGTGATCTGAGTAGCATTGGATTAGTGAAGAGATGCAAGGTGACGTGGCTTCAACGGTTACTCACATTCAAATTCAAAATATAGGAGGGAAGCCCAACTGCAAGTAATGGCGTAGTGGAACTACTTTTAAGTCAGCATGATCGACGATCATGGAGGAGCAGTTCGACGGTTTGAAGTGCAGTTCGATGGTCATCCTTGAGAAGTATAAATAGAGGGGAAGGTCCCAAAAAAAAAAAACCCCAGACTCAGATCCAAAAAACCAGTCATTTACTTCATATTTTCTTTTCCAGTTTTACATTTCCAGTCTTTACATTTCCTGCACTTTAAATACATATTCTTACATTCCTGCACTTTAAATACCTGCACTATACTTCGTTCATAGGAGTAGTTTCAAGTAAATTGTTGTTGTAAACCTCTACGAGGCTCAGTTTGGATCATTGTAAGTTTTCATTTTAATGAAATACTTCAATTGCTCTTCGTTTAACTGTTATTTTGCTTAATTTTCTCCTAAGTCAAGCCACCAGTAAAAGTCTTCTTCATTGAGGCTGAAAGAACTAAACAAAATCGTCTGATAATTGGTTGGCAATTAAAATTTCTGTAAGGACTGATTGATCCTTGCTGGCACGCTCGCATTTACACAAATACCCTTTGAAAGCCAAAAAGCCAACAACTATATTTTAAATTTTTGTGCGAAGCATTGTGAAGACTTCCACCTAAATTTGTGAATTTTTTAATTAAAAAATAATTTAAAAAAAACACTATTGACTAACTTATCTATCTATACTACATATAATTGCAAACTATTATGGGTCTTTAAGGTCTAAAAACTCTATTTTCTTAGATTTTTTAAATTTATAAAATATGAAAAAACATTAATTCTTTTATTAGAAATATAATTATTAATTGTTTAATTAATATATTAAAATCTGTTAATTCTTGACACGTATAAGAAAATTAAATCATATTTCTAAATTTGTTTATACTATATATAATTGCAAAATATTGTTAAAATATATTAGTAGTTCCCATTAAGAGAGCTTTTTTGATAAATTCTTTTTCTAAGAGTTTTATTTCATCCAACCCATATTTTTTTTGGACTATTCCATTAGATCCTATTTGAGGTAAGAATACCAAAACACTCTGAATCTCTCTTGCTCCTATTAATGTTGATATTTAATGTTGATTGTCATTATGATTTGGTAGTTCTCATGCATCATAATGTTGACTGTCATTGTATTCATATTAATTTGAAATGAATATTCACATCATGATATTCACATTAATTTAAAATGAATTTTTGTCATTGTATTGTCAATTACATGATGTGAATATTCACACTAAAACATACGAAAGTGAACATTCACATCACTATATTAATGTCACGCCCTCAAAATATAACATATAAACCCACATTCAAGATATCCATAAACTTAAAAGAAGAAAACATAATTCTATTTATCAGAGTGTTCTTATAAAAGATATTACAAGTCAACAGCAAAAATAAATGCCCTATGGGCTTACAACTTTCCAAGCCAACACTTGGTCATAAAAGAGAGTGCTAACTCAACTACACTTAAAGCTCTTGGCTTGAATTTACATGTAATATCCAAATAATAAAATAACCAAAAAGAGTCTTCAACTCCAAAACCTTCCAAGCTATGTCCTTGGAGGTAGCATATCACTTGAACCTGAAAATGATGTCCCATAAAGGGTGAGTCACAGCCCAGTAGAAATATACTAAACCAATTATAAGAAATGACTAAAATAATAGCATTTGATAGATGGCTAACATTCATAAACCAGTTATATCACAATACAGTTACATGACAATATGTCCATGTTACGTTCCACTTTCCTTTACTTATCCGAATCATTTCATAAACATGGCTCAGAACCTGGCCAAACAATTAATAGGAATACATTCCTTATTAAACATTTCCTTTATTCACAATTCAAATGAGTCTACAACCCATATTAAAAGCACTTCCAATATCTCAACGTAATACACACATTTGCTGTATTAACATTTCAAATGATATACATAATTGTTGTATCCATGGAGTCCATCCCCTATCTCCTCCCAAACAGGTTTGAGAGTTCATCCCTTATCTTCCCTCAAACCATAGAGTACATCCCCTATCTCTTCACAAACCATATGCATATACAATGTATTTAATACTTGTTATACACAATAATCAATTAATACACGTATTTGCTGTATTAATTCAACCGTCATATTCTATGACATATTCACTGTGATTAGTTTCAGTTTTCCCTAATCAACATGCAGTGTCTACAACAATCAAGACTAACCTCCACCAATAGCCCAAAGCAGTTATTTCTAAACAGCAAATAAATGCATTAAATAAATATAATATCAACAATTTCATCAGTGAGTGATAAATTAATCCAACTACACCATTCAATCTCATAATTCCCAAATTTCATGAATTTAAACTTAATTTCACATTTTCCCCAAATTAATTATACAAATTAATTTATTACAACAATTAGGGTTTTTCCCCATTTTTCCAACAATAGCCCTAAGGCTCAATTTTCACCCTTAATCCATAAATAACCTCCATTTCAAGTCAATAACATAAATATGACTTAAACATGGAAAACTCCTCTTTTAGAAATTATACAACAAACCCTAACTTTCTCAATATTACCCAACTTCACCAACTAATCAAAATGACCAAAATTAAAGACAAAACTCATAAGATGGAGTAGGGTATTGTAGACACCCCATTTTTTATTGACCTTAAGACTCAGACGTCACCGATTGAGCGCTCGGTGATGTTGCATATTGTGCTCGTTCAGAAGTCTTAGAGTCGCGGCCGTGCGCCCTGCCTCCGGACTTCTGAACCCTCTTCTGTGCCTTGCCTCGGTTTGCGAACCAGACTCGGTTTTCTCTGTTTTCTTTCCTGAGGGGAGGGAGAGGTCCCGTAGACTATCTCTCAGTGGCCGTGGGCTACATTTCGTGCCCGTAGGCCATTTTGCCCATTTCGGAGCCCGGTTTTCGATTTTCGGAGCCGTCAGGCCGTGTGCCTCGGTTCGGGACCACCCAACCATCTCCGATTCCTCCGAT
Source organism: Camellia oleifera (assembly GCA_022316695.1). Taxonomy (NCBI): domain Eukaryota; kingdom Viridiplantae; phylum Streptophyta; class Magnoliopsida; order Ericales; family Theaceae; genus Camellia; species Camellia oleifera. The sequence continues at coordinate 132,511,619 of CM039318.1, forward strand.
TTCTGGCATGCATCTCATTTACTCCCTTTCGAGGGACACTGGGGTCTTAGATACCCACTTCGCAGCCAAACACCACTTTCGGTGCTCAACGGCCGGTTTTCGGGACCCCGAACTGCGTGTTTTGGCCCCCGAGCATTCGTTTTGCATCGATTTTTGTTCATTTTTGGCAGGTACCTCTGTTTTATCATAAGGAAGGTCACTGGAGGGTGGGAGGCTAGCAATTGTCTCAGCAACCAGTTATGCTCCTCCGGCGCCTCCTGGTGCCCGTTTTTATCACTTCCGAGCTAATGTTAAACACCCTAGGGCCATTTTCTCCGATCCAAAACCACATATTTGTGTTGTACACACATGGGAGGACCCTAAAAACACATGGCTGGCCAGTAACTCTCATTGACCCTTTTGAACCCCTTCTAAGAGTGGCATGTTGTCTCTCCTGTTTCAGAGTTGCCAAATTCCAACCACAGGGCCTTGTTGTACACACTTGGGAGGACACCAACCTTTGGTGGCCGGCCAGAAATTCTCACTTTCCATTTTTGCCCTTGGCCGGCCTGTCATGGGGGGTGGCCGGCCGGCCACCTCCAATAAAGGTGGCTAGCCGGCCTGCTTCCTTGGGATGTGTGCATTCCAGCTGTGCTTTGATTTTCTCCCAAAAATATCTCATCCGGGGGACCCCTTTGGAGGGAAATAAGAGCTCATTTCCCTCCACTTTTGCAAGGACTCCTCTCTCCCTCTCTTGCCCACATTGGTGTCCTCCCAACTCAAGAGAAGAGAACACAAGCTTTGGTTGGAGCATACATATACATACAACTCCATTTTCTTCAAGTTTTGGGTGCCATTTCTTCATCATCTCCAAGCTCTACCACCACAAATCCATTCCAGAAGCTAGGAGAGCTTTCCAGCAGCTAGGAGGCATCCATTCTTCAAGCAAAAGGGAGCCAAGACTTGTCTACAAGGGTAAGTCTCCATTTCCCTCTTTTGTAGCATTTTCTTGCTTCATTTCTTAAGCCTATTTGCTTATTGTTTTGGGCTCCGACCAGAACTAAAAGGGGCCTTATTTTGAGCTATTCTTCATGTTTGTTCAAGGGCTCAACCCTGTTTGAGCCCTCCATTTGGTACTTGCTTCAATATCATCTTGTATGTCAATATTTTGCAAGCTTTTTATAGCCTATAAGTGATCTGTTTTCGAGCACAATGTAAACTGTGAGTGGGCCTATTTTGAGCCCCTCTTCAACATTGAAGAAGGGGTCAACCCTGTTTGGCCTCCCTTTCATGCACTTGCTTCATAATCTCTCATATTTACCGTAAATTTGCATGATTTGTTTGACCTACATGTAGTCTGTTTTGGAGCATGTCATGAACTGTGAGTAGGCTTATTTTGTGTCTCTCTACAACATTGTAGAAGGGATCAACCTTGTTGGGGGTCTCCATGTTATACTTGCCATTATATCCCTCTTTGGCCCCCATTTTGCATGCCCTTTTAGGCCTATCTAGATTCTGTTTCCGGCCATGAGCAGTACTAGAAATATCCATATTTTGGCCTTCTTGTCATGTTTTGTTAAGGGTCCAAGGCTGTTTGATGAATGTAAGGCATACCTCATGTTCTAGCCTTTGTTGGCTTCATTCTTGCATGACATTTTTAGCAAGTTTTCATACTGATTTGAGGGATGTCATAAACTTCTAATTTGCATATTTTTGGTCCCTTATCAGTGTTGTAGAAGGAAATTTTTCAGTTTGAGCATCGCATACATCACTTGTTTCAATGCCCCTCTCTTGGCCCCCATTTTTGCATGCCATTGTTGTCTTATCTATGCTCACTATTTCGCCATGTTTTGTACTGTAAAAGATGCTATTTTGGGGCTGCCTTGCTACTGTTTTTCATGTCATGTACCAATTTTGCATGTTTAGTATGGCTGTAGGCCATTTCGGGTGCTTAATATCGCATTTCGGGACCATTCCGTGCATTCGGTGTCATTTCCCCACCTTTCGGGACTGTTTTGCATCATTAGTGAGTGCTGAAATTCCATTTGCATGTTTGCATGTCATTTTCCATGCCATTTCGTGCCTTAGGGCCATTGCCTCGGTTTGCGTGCCCATGTGCGCGCACTTCGAGGCACTTCATTTTCATCCGACGGCCTCTTATGTGAGTGTGGCTGAGGCTCTCTCATGTTAGTGTAAGTCCAATTGCATTGCGTATGCCATTACATGCCTTAGGATCATCGCCTCGGTTTGCGTGCCCGCGCGCACGCATTTCGAGGCATCTCATTTTCATAGCATTGTGCATGCTAGGATTGTACCTTAGTTGCATTTCATGCATATCATGCATATTGCATCGTGTTCGGGATAGGAGTTAGCCCGGGCACGGGAAACGAGGCATGTTTCGTACTCCGAGTGACGGAACGGGTCTCAATTCCCAAGTCACCGACACTCCGGATTACCTATGATGGAGTTAGGTTTTGTTGTAGCATTCATCCGCATTCACCCCATATTGAGTTGTGCAATCCGACTCCCCGGCCATCATGTATCGATATGCGTGATTGGTGGCACGAGGATCAAGGCATGCATATATTTGTGAAATACATTGCTATGCCCCTTTCCTGCTCTCTGTTGTAGCAAAATGAAGGATTAGCAACTTTTCAGAGTCTGGCACGCATTTCGAGAAACATTGCAAACAGAGGCTAATTGGGGCATCCCGGTGGATTTCTGCGCAAGGCAGCCCCCCTAGCTTGCACGCCAATTTTACAGCTTTCTTATTTAATTTGATAATTAATTAGGAATTTGTATATTTATTATTCGGACTATATATTTCGGACTGTATTATTCTTTTATTTCGGACTGTATTATTATTTATTCGGACCCTCTGCGCGAGGGCATAATTGTAATAAGTGTGGGTGAGTGTGATGTATGTCTTCCAACCCCACGTCTTTCTTCCCTTTTATTTTCCCGCTTATGATGGTTAGATATAAGGCATATTTCAATTAGCATACAGTATGACAGCATGTTTGCATCATTCATCTGTTTTGCACGCACCGGGCTCGGCGCATCATACAAACTGCATTTGTATTTCAATTCCAAATTGAATACGTGTTAGTTGTAGCATTCCATATGCCATGTTTAGAATAGCCGAGCCTGCTATAGTTGCATCTTTGCATGTGTTGCATTAGGCAATTCAGTATACTTAGGATCATGCATGATTTCTAATAAGCTTCTGTTTTGGCTTGGAGTACTCGGTGAGTTTTATGCTTTAGCATCCTTGCATGCGTGTGAGTGCTGCCATGATAGCATGCTTACCATGAGGCTACGTGCTTATATGATATAACTGCCTTGAATGCCTGTGGGTGGAGGTTGAGTTACTTGGATTGGACAATTCATCAAATGTTTGTTTTAAGCCCACTAGACAGTGGCAAAATCATATTTTCTAAGCTCACCTGAGGGTGGCAAATTCACGTCTTAGCCTACCTGCGGGTAGCACCATCAAACCATTTTCAAAAACAAACATGAAATGTTTTGTTCCAATTCAGGCGATTCAGTCTATACTTGTATGCTGTGCGCATCACATAGTAACCTAGGCTAATAACCGGAATAAGAACTCACAATGTTTTCAAAATAAGATATCATGGTTAGTAGAGGCCGGTCTTTGACCGGGCGAGCAGGGGTGCTCACGAAGTGACCTTCCCCAATCGTACCCAAGTTCCCGAGCCGAGGCAACTTTGGTGATGATGGACACGTGGCCTTTTGGCATCGAGTCAGGGTTTCCTAAATTTCCCATTTTAAAATATTTAGGTGGCGACTCTGTATCTAGCGAAGCAGTCCATGTTTGGCACTTCTTTCAAAAAAATCTGTTTTCTAAAACGATTTGCCGGATTTGGACTCTTTGGTTCAAGATTAAGAACCATGACATTTGAGTCCTTCGAACTGTAGTGACCCAATATCGAACCAAAACCGGGGGGGGGGGGGGGGGGACTCGCACTCCCTTCCCCCGGGATGCGTTCGGGGACGTCTACAGGTATCCCTACCTCGAAATTAGAGCTCAAATAGAGAAGATGATGAAAACTCAAAATGCTCCAAATCCACAAATTCTCATATTAGAATGAAGCCCAAGCCACCCTCTACCTTTCTTGCAAAAAGACTAGGCTAAAAACTCACTCTATGCAGATCAATTCCTAGAGAGAAGGTATGTAGAGAGAGAGAGAGAGAGAGAGAACGGTTCTAGGGTTTGAGAAACAAAAGAGGTGAAAAAATGAAGTGTTTCCCGCTGCTGCCTACTGATGTAACACAGGCTCGCTCAAGCGAAGGATTGGTCGCTCGAGCGACCAGACACAAAGAACCCTCGCTCGAGCGTAGAAAGCCTCGCTCGAGCCAACAATACGAAGCTTCAAGTCTACAACCCAGAAGCATTCTTGAGCGCAAGAATGCTCGCTCGAGCGAAGAAACCCAAAACATAGGCCTCGCTTGCTTAAGCGAAGGAAAGCTCGCTCGAGCGAAGAATCACATCTCACAGGTCCAAAACTAGACGTAGATGCAAGCTCGAGCGAAGGACTTTTCGCTCGAGCCACCAGATACAAAACTCAACTCTCGCTCGAGCGAAGGAAACCTAGCTCGAGCGAAAGATCTAAAACAAAGAGCTCGCTCGAGCGACAAAGTCCTCGCTCGAGTGAAGACACAAAAAAACTAGGCAGCAACCATTTACTCCCAATCACACCCAACCTGTAACAATCCTGCCCAAAACAACCTATAGCTCAGTTACAAAGTATTGAAGGACGGAAACGAGCTATATATATAACATCAACTCTACGGAACCTATGTCCGGAATATAATAATCAATGAAGGGAAAACTGGGGTCGCTATAATTAATAAGAGAGAATGTTCACATGTTGTGAATGTTCACATTACTACATATTGTGAATAAGAATGAGTTGTCAATTAAAAATACAATGAACGTTATTTTTAAGGTGTTGTTAATTAAAAATAAGAAGGTTCACATACTGTGAACGTCCACATCACTACATTAGATAAGAGAGAATTTTTCGAAAAGGTGTTATGAACATTCACATAAGATGAGAGAGAATGTTCACATTATTTTTAACGTGTTGTCAATTAAAAATATATTTACATTATATAATAATATAAAATAATAACATCAATGTTATTTAATTTGTGTATAAAATTTCCTATGCCTTGGTTCTTTTTCTTCTCTCTTCTCTCCCAACATTAAATATTGTTAGTAAATATAAGGACATAAGAGTCTAAAAAAATAGTGTAAATCAATAAAAAAAAAAGGACTTTATGGAATAAAAGTAGAAACGGTGGAGCTACATGCACCAATTAGGATACACATTAGTGTACTAACTAGCTTTATAATATCATTAATGACCCTATTTAATATACAAATTACAAATACCCAAAACCACTAAAATTATGCCACATCGTCTGTTGATAGTACACTAATTAGTGCATATAACATTATTCAAGTATAAATACATGGGACTAAGTGAGTTAAAAAATTTATTCATGGACTTTTTTATATTAGAACACTTTTAAATGAGATTTATTAATAAAAATCCCTTTCATTAATTATCACTTAATCTTTCCCCTTCAAGATATCTCCTTCAAATTTCAACCAAAATTATGAAATTGAAAAAAATTAGTTGTTGACAATAACAAATATATAAATTAAAATTTCACCCTACAAACTTTTCTCTCATTTTCAATATTTTTTTAATTATTATCAATAAATATTCATTACAATTTTCCCTTATAACTAGTTAATAAATTTGTAATGGTTTAACTCATACTCGAAATTTATCTCTCACATCATGAGAATGATCCTTTTAAGAATATATTTGTTTTTAGCACTTGCCAATCATGATTAAATCTTGTTGAATTTTTTTTTTCTCATTTGTCAATTAAACAAATTAAAATCAAAAGTAAAAATAATTTTTAACTTAAATAGCTAAAAAGTGACTTGCTAAAACCAAATAAGGAAAAAAAAATTATTAAAAGTTATAATTGGTAAAACTTAAATTTTCTATTAAAAAAATTGATGGTTCCACATAATAATTTATATTTTAAATATTTATATGTTCATATATATAATTGGGACTTTAAATTGTTCAAGTTGTTTGATATTTTTGTTGAAACCCGCTCAAATTTAATTCAGATTTATGAATTTAAGCCCAAATACTCCACACCAAATTAGACCAAGCCTTAAGTTCCATCAAATGGGGTCGGATACATGAATATTTCTTCTCCACTGGACTTTATCTTAGGCTATTATGTTATTTAAATTAAGTAGATTCATATCTCTATTTACTACGCTAGCCAACGGCAATTTATGTCTACCCCATTCCCTAACCTTTCCATTTACCATTACTATATCGTATCTCTTCACTACCGCCTCTGTTGGTCTCCGTTGAATATCACCAAATTATCTCAACATATTCTCTCTCAACTTCTCTTCTATCAATGCAACCCCTACCCATTCTCGAATATACTTATTTTTGATTCTGTCTTTTCTAGTCTTGCCACATATCCATCTTAGCATCCCCATCTCTCTGCAACACTCATCTTACCGACATATTGTTTCTTAATTGCTTAACACTCCGTTCCATAAAATATTGTTGGTCTGATAGTCGATCTATAGAACTAAGCCCAAATACTCACCAAAATAAAAAAATATGTTGCTCAATCCTTAAAGAAATTCATGTTGAAATTGGGTTGCTCAAATTTAACCCGCGCAAGTTTGCAACTCTAACAAAGAAGCTAAACACATAAGCTCTATATCATTATTGTAAAATTGTTTGACTTAAATTATGAGTCTCAAACTTTTTTATTTTTGTAATTTACATACAAAACTATCTATATTATTTTATATAAAAATACATTATTAATTTTTTCACATTCCGTGTATAGCACGGGTTCACCTCTAGTTTCCTTTCAAAATCCAATCACTTTAGTTTTGAAACTCAAATTTTATTTTTGAGTTCTTTTTATTTTTATTTTTTAGTTTTATGTTTAGTATTTATTTTAGATCCTTTAGGGTTTAATACATTTAAAAAGTAAAAAACAAATTATACTCACCTCCTCTGAGGTTTGAGAAAAATACTATTAACTCCACAAGTTTGACATAATTACATTTATCGTTTTTTTAGTAAGATTAAAATTAGGAATGCTCGCAGGTCGGGTTTGTGTGGGTTGCATGTCATCCGCTACCTGACTGAATGGGGTTTAGGATGAGAAAATGACATCCGTATCTGACGACCCATGGTTTCAAAATTGACCGAGAGAATTGGTGGGTGGATACAGATCGAATTGGTGACTTGAACAAATCCTAATTTTTTTACTAAACAAATCTTATTTTACAAAAGTCCTAATTTTTTTAACTGAACAATGAGGAGTGAGGGTTCCACTTTTCTGAAAAGTAAAAACATCTCTTTCAAGTTCAAATACTTTACTTATTGAACAAATAAATAATATGTACATCTATCAATATTTATGAAGAATTCTTCCTTCTGTGCAATCGGGTTGGGTTTGATGGATTGAAAGTTGTATATTCGCCACCCAACCAAAACTCAATTTTTTATGAAATTTCTAGACCCGCATTCGTCCATCTATTGTATCGAAACTGCACATTTAGAGTCAGATTGAATCGGGTTAGGCTAGTTAAGCGGATCGGCTGGATGTTTACCCAATCCTAGTTAAAATTATCAAAACCAATGTAGATGGTGAGCAGATACAAAAATAAATAAAGGTAAATATTCATTTTAGTAGAAAATATATGATAACGTTATATTTTAATCTATACGACTCATGAATTAACAATGAAAAAAACTTAAATGTTATGTGAATTAAAATTTCGAGAGAGATCGCTGTAATTATGTTAAAATTGTGGGACTAACTATATTTTCTCCCAACTTCAGGGGAGGTGAGTGTAATTTACTGAAAAGTAAAATATTTGTGAAAACATTTATAAAAAAATTCACTAAATATAAAAAACACAAACAATACAAAAAAAAAATTCTAATATTTCTATATTCAGTATTTTTTTTTTAATAGAATTCTTTACAAGTATTTTACCATTTAAGTATATTTAAATTAGATATATAAATAAAATATTTAATTAAAATATTAAATACAGTGATCTCGGTTTTCCCTCTCTGTATTTGTTGTATTCCGGACTTTGGTTCCGTGGAGTTGGTGGTTGTATACCTTGTTGTCATCCTTTAATTCTTTATGTTTGAGTTTTAGGATGTGTTGGGCATGTTTCGAGCAGGTAGGCGAGCCTTGGTCTAAATCCTTGTTGCCAGGTTTTTGGTTGTTCCGCTCGAGCGGGTATTCTGGCGCTCGAGCGGGTATTCTGGCGCTCGAGCGGGTATTCTGGCGCTCGAGCGGAGATTGCACACTCCCAGTATTTTTGTGCCCTGCAAAACTTCTGCAGGTGTGATTTCTACACTCGAGCGGATTTCCTGCGCTCGAGCAGGTCACACTCGAGCGGGCTTGTTGGGGCTGGAACGGGTAGTACATTTTTGGTATAAGTTCTGGGAGGGGGAAATCTATGCTCGAGCGGACTGGTTTTCGCGCTCGAGCGGATGTACTTCATTCTTGTGTCTTGGCGCTCGAGCAGGCCTTCTTGCGCTCGAGCGTACCTAGTTTTTTGTTCTTGACGCTCGAGCGTCCTGTTCTCCGCTCGAGCGGGAATGTCGTATAACAGAGGACAGCTGGGCATTTTTGAATCATTTTCTACACTTCCTCTCTCTCTCTTACTTTCTCAAAAATGTTTTTGAGAGCCTCTCTCTCTAGAAACTCCCTTCTCTCTAGGGTTTGATCTAGTTAGAGTGTTTTCCTTTCCTTTGGCCTTTGTAAAAGTTGGGTTGATCGTCGAGGGCTTCATTTTGATTCGTGGATCTTGGAGTTTGGAGCATTTTGGTCGTTTTCATCTCCTTCCTTTGTAGCTCCGAATTTGAGCTAGGGATCCTACTCACTCTTATAGGTTTTAACCTAGATTTTGAGCATGTTGTATAAATGGTTAAAGTTTGGGAAGTAAGGGTTTGAAAATGTAAAAAAGGGGTTTTTAATCTTTGGTCCATAAATATGTATATTGGGTTTCAAAATGAGGTTGTTGGTGTTTGTTGAGAATATTTGGACTCTTGGGTCAATATTGGGAAATAGGGTAGAAAACCCTAATTTGTTGTATAAATTAATTGGTATAATTAATTTGGAAAAATTGTTGTTATTTGGAGTTGAGCTGGAAATAATGAAATTGGCTTATTGTATTCTAAATGGTTGAGTTGGATTTATTGATCGCTCACTTTTGGAAACATTGATATTTTATCTGTTGGAGCTTTTATTATCTGTTTAGAAATAATTGCTTTGGGCTACCGGTAGAGGGTAGTTTTGATTGTTGTAGACAATGCATGATGATTAGGCAAACTAAAACTAATCAATTGGATGTGTCATAAAGTATGACGGTTGATGGAATACATTAACGTTATGTATCGATTGATTGTGTATATGACCTTTGTGTATATACGTTGTGTGTGTGGGAGGAGATAGGGGATGTACTCCACGGTTTAGGAAAAGATACTCTAAACCGGTTATTGTTTGGGAGGAGATAGGGGATGGACTCCGTAGATACAGCTCATATGCTTATCAGTTAATGTGTTGATGCAGCTCATATGCTTATCTATGGAAGTGTTAATATAGCTCATATGCTTATCTGTTGAAGTGTGGATACAGCTCATATGCTTATCTGTTGAGATGTTGATATAGCTTATATGCTTGTCTATCGAAGTGTTGATATAGCTAATATGCTTATCTATTCTGAAATGGGAAATGTTTAATATGAGTCACTATCTCATGTAAACTGTTGGCCAGGTTCTGAGCCATAGTTGTGAATTGTGAACTTGACAAGAAATGGAAAGTGAAATGAAATACAGACACATGTGTCATGTAATGAAAGTGGTGTACGAATTGGTTTAAGAGAGTCAAACATTTATAAATTGCTAATGTCTTAGATACTGCTCATATTGTGTTTATCATATCTCTACTGGGCGTTGGCTCACCCTTTATGGGACATCACTTTCAGGTACAGGTAGCATGCCACCTCCAAGGACGTAGCTTGGGAGGCTTGGGACTGTTGGACCATTTTGTGTTTTTGATTGTATTACATGTCTATCAAGCCAAGGGCTTTCTTTGTATAGAGCTAGTTCTCCTTTTTTTAACCAAGTGTTGACTTGGAAAGTTGTAAGCCTTTAGGGCATTTACTTTTGTTGTCAACATGTAATACATTTTGTAAGAATTACTCTGATGGAATACAATTATGCTTTATCTTCTTATGTCTAAGCATGCTTTTATTGGTTGACTTATGGGTTTATTTTGAGGGCGTTATAACTTGGTATCAGACCGTACCGGGTTCGAATACTTTAGGTACGTGGGAAGTGATTAGTATCACAATGGGTTTGTCTCGTTTGATAGAGACTTAGATGTAGTGTCATATGCTATGTGTTTAATTGATAGCATGCTTATGTGACTATATGGGTATGGAATGTAGTTTCTAGGATGTTGATTGGATCCATCGGTTTCTGGGAGTCTTGTTGGAAAAGCACTTGATCAATGTTGTTTCTAACCGGAACTCTAGTAACGCCTCGGGATTGTCATTATTCGGAAATGAAATTCGTAATTGCTTACATGATTATGTGCTTACGTGGAGTGAATTACAGTTGTCTATGCATTAGGACATGAGTGTTATAGCTTCAGCACATTTGTGAATGTACTAATAGTCTTGGTTACCTTTATTAGGATGTCAGGACGAGGACATGGTAGGCGTGGCAGGCGTGGTAGGCAGGAGATACCTTTACCGGACGATATTCCGGCACAGCAGGAGGGAGTTGGTCAAGCCAATGTGGCCGAGCCAGCGGGTCAGCAGGCTATGAGTGCCTTGGCCCGAGAGATAGTAGGAGCTTTGGGCATTCTCAAAGCTGGGAATCAGGATCAGGCCCACGTTACTGAGGCCGGGCCTTCTTTCCGAAAGAGGGAATTTTTCCGGTCCAATCCGAACAAATTTGTTAGGGATCCGAAGGAGCCACTTAAGGCTGACGAGTGGTTGGAATAGATGGAGAAGACGTTTGAGATACTTGGCATCGAGGACGGGGCATTAAAGGTGACCTTGGCATCCTTCCAACTGAAAGGGGATACGGGTCAATGGTGGAAGTACGAGAAGGGCCGTGTTGGTGGTACATGGGAGGCGTTTGTAGATGCTTTCCAGGAGAAGTTCTTATCTTCAGCTGCTAGGGAGAAGCTGAGGGAGCAGTTTTGCCAACTTAAACAACAGGATTTGTCAGTGGCCGAGTTTGAGGCTACTTTTACTAGCTTGTCCAGGTTCGCACCTGAACTTGTGGCATCCGAGGAACGCCGTTGCTTAGAGTTTGAGTGGAAGTTGAGGCGTGGACTCAAGTTGAGGGTTGAAGGGTCCTTTATTCGAGAATATAGACGCTTGGTGGATGCTGCAGCTCATATGGAGATTATGATGCAGGAGGAGGAGGAAGGGCAGAGAGGCTCCAAGAGGAGCCAAGATGGTCAGGGTGATGGCAGGAGACAGAGGGGTTCTAACCCTCAGCAGTCTCAGGGTGGTTTGGCTAGATCGACCTTTCCAGTGCCGAGTGCAGGCTCTGGGAGGGGTAATCAGGGAGGCTTGATGTAATACCCCTACTTTGTATTATGTTAATTGGTCCCTAATACGTATGTGATTATATGTTTTGATATGATTTTGTGTGCCACTATGTGGATATATGTGATTTAGGAACTCTATCTGTTCACCATAGGACTATCTGTTTGAATGATCCGATTTGGAAATTAAATTGAGGACCTTATCGGCCACAAAACCTAAAATTGATTACGCCATTGTGATTGGCATAATTTTTAGAGCCTACGGTGAAGTTTAATTGAAAAATTGATTCGGACCAGATTAAGTTGATTAAATTGATAAATTAGTGCCCAATTGTTTATTATTATTAAATTGAATTAGTGGGTTGTTTGTATAAAGGCACTACACTCCCTATTCCTCTCCTTTGGTTACATTTTGGCTGATCATAAACATTAAGGAAGAGAGGGGGGTCAGCTAAGAGAGGGAGAGAGTGAAGAAATTGGAGTTTGGGCCTCAAAGCTTGATAAATTGTAGACCAACTCAAGAATTAAGCTTAAGTTGGAAGAATTGAGCCTCTAGGTGAGCATTGATTCTTGAGTTCATGAGTTTGAGTTATAGTTTTGTATGTCCAAAGCTAATTGATGGTCAAGAGCATGTTTTGAGTTTATTTTGTTGAATTGGAGGACCACATATGCATGCATGTATGAAATTGTTTGGAACTTGCATAATTGAGCTTGAAATCTATGTAAATTTGTAGTTAAAGCCCATGTATGATCACCATTGGTGTCATCTAAGTTGAGAATGGGAGCTAGACATCACATGCATGTACAATCCATGAGGATAAGAGCTTTGAATGCATAAATGTGTATGATGGAAGGGAGTTTAGTGCTAATTTGAAACATGCATGTGTTTAATTCTTGAAATTGAGCTCCATAATGATATGTTTTGGCATTTGCACCATGTTAGTACATAAATATATGAAGTTTGAGCCAAAAATCATGAATTGAGACCTTTGAACATCGAATTTGAACCCCAAGAACAGTTCTGGAATTTCCAGAAAGTTTGAATGCCGCTCGAGCGGGGAGACCGCCGCTCGAGCGCGAATTTCGTGCTCCCAGCACTTTTTGCAGACTTGATGTCCACTCGAGCGGAGTATTTCACGCTCGAGCGGGGGAGCTTTATTGACAGGCCTTCCGCTCGAGCGCTAGAATGCACGATCGAGCGTATTTTTCATGCAACCAGTACTTTTGCAGGCCTTAAGGGTCCGCTCGAGCGGGGAAGTCCACGCTCGAGCGGGGACTCTGTCTTCTGAAAATCCGAAAATGCATTCTATGTTCTGTTTTCTGTTCCCTTCCACTTCTAAGCACTCTTGGGCATACATTGAGCATTGTAATTGAGTTAAAGAGATGAGAATGAAGCCTAAAGAGGAATATGTGAATTAATGAACGGATTGAATTGTTGGTAACCCTTTTGTGTTCATGAAATGTGTAGGGTCAAGCTCCAGGGCAAATCCACAAGCCGATCACTGTGAGTAATATCTTAACAAGATATTTGAAATATACCGTTGTCCAATTGTTTACTCATATGTAGTTTTATAAGTTCTTTAATTTGAATGGTGGACAACGATTGATATAAATAATTGGGCCAAAGGCCGATTGATGCGGATGATTGGGCCGAAGGCCGATTGATATAAATAATTGGGCCAAAGGCCGATTGATGTGAATGATTGGGCCAAAGGCCGATTGATATGAATAATTGGGCCAAAGGCCGATCGATATGAATGATTGGCCTGCAGGCCGATGGATACGAATGATAGACATGGATGATTGGGCCGAAGGCCGATGGATACGAATGATAGATATAGATGATTGGGCCAAAGGCTGATGGATATAAATGATTGGGCCGAAGGCCGTTTGCTGTACTGTTTCAATGATTACTTATATATCTTCCTCATTTGATATTATTCACTGGGCATTTGCTCATGCTCATTCATGTACATGTAGGTGAGCCAAGGGACATCCAAAACCAGCCCCGGTGAACTTGTGAGAAACAGTTTAAGTTCTGAGGAGTTAGCCCAAACGTCTCACGCACGAGACTGCCTTCGCCTTTGACCTTGTTTATAGTTTTGTTATGTTGGCGAATACGTTGGACTACTTTTGTATATAAGACTTGGGTTTGACTGACTTAAATCTGTATGATCCTGTATATACAGCGTTTTGTATTAGTACATATTTTGATGTGAGTTATTAACGTATAAATGTTTGGAATGTTATGGTGCGCATTTAAGCACGGCTCTATGGACAAAATTTTTGAATTGCTTCCGTTTGGCCCCTTTATCTCTGATGAGTTTTAATTTATTTGGATTGAGGCCGTAGGTAATCACACGATTGCTGGCCGGTTATGGCCTTAACCCATAGGGGCGGGTTTGGGTCATGACACTTGACTTGTTCACATGTGGCCAGCTGGGTCACAAGTCTACTATTTGCTCGCAGAAGAGAGGGGGTCAGCGAGCTGCTTCTTCTTCGGCTCGACCCCAGGGCCAGAGTCAAGGCAGGGGCCAGCCTTTGTCTTGTTATCAGTGTGGTCAGCCAGGGCACCTGAAGAGGTTTTGCCCACAGTTGAGTGCCACTTCGGGAGTGTCTGGTTCTAGGCAGACGCAGAGTTATCAGCCAGCTTAGTCTGTGCAGGCCTCGAGGGCCAATCCGGGAGCTTCGTCGTCCCAGTCAGTGTAGCAGTCTTTTGCTCCTAGAGGTGAGCAGGTGGATCAGGGGCCTACAGGGCGCGTGTATGCTGTTACCGCGCAAGACCTAGTACCAGCTCCATCAGTAGTGAGAGGTACCTTTCTGTTTTACAACTCGGTTGCTAGTGTGTTGATTGATACGGGTGTGTCCCATTCTTTTGTATCTGCTGCATTTGCATCTGTGTATGAGTTGGAGTTGGCACTATTAGCATCTCCTATATGTGTTGTGTCACCTGTTGAGGGTGAATTGATTTTGAAACACAGATGTAGAGGTTGTGATATAGAGGTCGCCGACCGTAGGCTTCCGTTTCCTTTTGTTGTTATGCCCATGACGGGTTTTGATGTTATCTTGGGTATGGACTGGCTATCATCATACCGGGCTGTTATTGATTGCTTCCGCCAGAGGGTCACAGTTTGTACCATGAGCGGGGAGTATTTCCATTTCTTGGGGGATCGGATTGGTAGTGTGTCGCCACCGATGTATGATCCAAGAGTGGTTGTGAGCGATTTGTGAGCTTAGTGGTCTACTTGCTAGCTTCATGAGTAGTGAGTGTGATGAGACCCATGTTGTATCACCGAGAGTGGTTTGTGAGTATTCGGATGTTTTTCCCGAGGATCTCGTTAGTTTGCCACCTCACCGAGAGATTGAGTTCTCCATTGATTTAGTGCTCGGCACAGCACCGATTTCTATGGAACCTTTTCGTTTTTCCCAAGCCGAGTTGAGTGAGTTGAAGATTTAGCTCCAGGAATTGTTAGATAAGGGTTTTGTTCGCCCTAGGGTCTCACCGTGGGGAGCACCGGCCCTCTTTGCTAAGAAGAAAGATGGTGCCTTGAGACTTTGTATCGACTATCGGAAGTTGAATCGAGCTATGGTCAAGAATAAGTACCCTATGCCCCGTATAGATGATCTGTTTGACCAGTTGAAGGGTTCTCGTTGTTTCTCTAAGATAGACTTGAGATCGGGTTACCACCAGTTGAGGGTCAGGGAGGATATTCCGAAAACGGCATTCCGTATGCGGTATGGCCATTATGAGTTTCTGGTGATGCCATTTGGGCTTACCAATGCACCGGCAGTCTTTATGGACTTGATGAACTGGATCTTCCGGGAATTCCTAGATCGCTTTGTGGTCGTTTTCGTGGACGACATACTGATTTATTCGCCTTCTGAAGAGGAGCACGAGGAACACTTGAGAGTGGTGCTTGAATTGCTTAGAATCCATAGGCTGTATGCCAAGTTTGGGAAGTGTGAGTTCTGGCTAGGGGAAGTCAAGTTCTTAGGCCATGTGGTATCCGGGGAAGGGGTGTCAGTTGATACATCCAAGGTTGAGGCAGTGCAGGATTGGGCACAGCCTAAGAGCGTTTTTGAGATCCGCAGTTTTCTGGGATTAGCTGGGTATTACCGCCGGTTTGTGAAAGATTTCTCCAGGCTAGCTTCGCCGTTGACTAGACTGACTCGAAAGGGAGTCATGTTTGTGTGGAGTGAGACTTGTGAAAAGTCATTCTAGGAGTTGAAAGTTAGATTGACCACCGCTTCGGTCTTGATTATTCCGGAGAGAGGGTTGGGTTATGCGGTTTATTGTGATGCCTCACGAGAGGGTTTGGGTTGTGTGTTGATGCAAGAGGGGCAAATGGTTGTCTATGGCTCATGTCAGTTGAAAATACACGAGAAGAATTACCCTACACACGACCTAGAGTTAGCAGCAATGATCTTTGCAATGAAGATTTTGAGGCACTACCTTTATGGTGAAAGGTTCGAGGTGTTCTCGTACCATAAGAGTTTGAAGTATCTGTTTACACAGAGAGACTTGAATTTGAGGCAGAGAAGGTGGATGGAGTTCATTGAGGACTATGATTTTGAGTTGCACTATCACCTGGGAAAGGCCAATGTTGTGGCCGATGCCCTAGTAGGAAATTCATTAGTGATGTAGCTTGTATAGCCATCCGGGAATGGGAGATGTTGGGTACACTTGGCGAGTTTGATTTGCTTCTGGGCGAATCCGTTGAGGCTACGGCTTTGTTTTCTGTTGTTGCACAGCCTACACTCGTGACTCGGGTGTTAGAGGCACAGAGAGGTGACCTTGAGGTACAATCCCTCCGAGAGAAGATCTCTAGTGGGAAGATTGAGAAAGGTTTGACGGTGTATCCCGACCTGAGTGTGAGATACAGAGACCGTTTGTTTGTGCTGGAGTCTTGCCGAGAGGAAGTACTCCGAGAGTTTCACCATTCACGTCTTGCGGTGCATCCGGAAGGCACTAAGATGTATCGGGATTTGGGTCACCAGTTTTGGTGACTGGGAATGAAGAGAGATGTGGCGGCTTTCGTGTCGAAGTGCCTTACTTACCAGCAAGTGAAGGCCGAGCATCAGAGGCCAGCGGGTTTGTTGCAACCCTTGCCTATTGCCGAGTAGAAGTGGGAGCATGTCACTATGGACTTCGTTGTAGGTCTTCCGAGGACTCAGAGGGGTAGTGATGCTATTTGGGTGGTTGTAGACCGGTTGACTAAATCGGAACACTTTATCCCTATGTGCGTGAGAGATTTGGTAGATCATTTGGCCGACTTGTATATTCGAGACATAGTGAGATTGCACGGGGTCCCAGTGACGATCGTCTCAGATAAAGACCCTCATTTTACTGCTAGGTTGTGGCAGAGTTTGCAGAGCGCCATGGGTACTAAGTTGACCTTTAGTACGGCTTATCACTCTCAGACTGACGGGCAGTCCGAGCGTACTATTCAGATCCTTGAAGATATGCTTCGAGGTTGTATCCTTGACTTTAGTGGGACGTGGGAGAGGCACTTGCCCTTGCTGGAGTTTGCCTACAACAACAGCTTTCGGTCTAGTATCGGTATGGCACCGTTTGAGGCCTTGTATGGCCGATCGTGTAGGTCTCCAGTTTGTTGGCCGATGTGGGTGATGCACCTTTGTTGGGTCCGGAGTTGGTTAGGGAGACGACGGAGAAAGTTGAGCTTATTCGTAGGAGGCTTGTTATAGCCCAGAGTCGCCAAAAGAGTTATGCCGACCGTAGAAAGAGGCCTTTGGCTTTTGAGATAGGTGATCATGTTTTCTTGAAAATATCACTGAGGCAAGGTTTGATGAGGTTTGGGAAAAGTGGGAAGTTATCTCCTCGATTTATCGGTCCCTTTGAGATTCTTGAGAGGGTTGGGGAGGTTGCTTATCGTTTGGCTTTGCCACCGTAGTTGTCCGGAGTGCATGAGGTGTTTCATGTGAGTATACTTCAGAAGTACGAGCCGAATCCGTCCCATGTGTTAGATTGGACCGACTTAGAGGTAGATGAGGATGCCTCGTATGAAGAGAGACCGGTTCGGGTCTTAGACAGGCGGGATCAAGTCCTGCGTGGCAAGACCATTCCCTTGGTAAAGGTTTTATGGAAGCATCACGGAGTGAAGGAAGCCATTTGGGAACGTGAGTTGGAGGTCCGCGAGAAATATCCGGACTTGTTTGTTGATGTGTAACCATGCATTGGTAATTTTGTAATATTGTTGAACTTTAAGAGCATTGTATATGTCTTAAGTTGTAAAACATTGTGAATGTTTTGGTTAATAGAAGTTTGTTATAACATTGTATATGTTCAATGTATTGTAGACATGGAGATATATCATGAATGTTGAATATGATATAGAATTGTGAAACATGTATGTAGAAATTGTTGAATTTCGAGGAAAGCATGTTGTTAATACATATTGAGATATGTGGTAAATTGCCTCTTGAATAGAGATGGAATGACCGGAAATGGGTCGAGTTGTTAAATTTTGCATTGTAATGATGTTGGGAATTGAGAAATTCTTGTTTAAAAAAATAAAAATAAAATAAAAAAATAAAAAAAAAAAACTTGTATGCAATTTCGGGGACGAAATTCTTTAAGGGAGGAAGGTTATAGCAATCCCGATTTTCCCTCTCTGTATTTGTTGTATTCCGGACTTTGGTTCCGTGGAGTTGGTGATTGTATACCTTGTTGTCATCCTTTAATTCTTTATGTTTGAGTTTTAGGATATGTTAGGCATGTTTCGAGCAGGTAGGTCGAGCCTTGGTCTAAATCCTTGTTGCTAGGTTTTTGGTCGTTCCACTCGAGCGGGTATTCTGGCGCTCGAGCGAAGATTGCACACTCCCAGTATTTTTGTGCCCTGCAAAACTTTTGCGGGTGTGATTTTTATGCTCGAGCGGATTTCTTGCGCTCGAGCACGTTGCGATCGAACGAGCTTGTTGGGGCTCGAGCGGGTAGTACATTTTTGGTATAAGTTCTGGGAGGGGGAAATCTATGCTCGAGCGGACTGGTTTTCGCGCTCGAGCGGATGTACTTTATTCTTGTGTCTTGGCGCTCGAGCAGGCCTTCTTGCGCTCGAGCGTACCTAGTTTTTTGTTCTTGACGCTCGAGCGTCCTGTTCTCCGCTCGAGCGGGAATGTCGTATAACAGAGGGCAGCTGGGCATTTTTTAATCATTTTCTACACTTCCTCTCTCTCTCTCTTACTTTCCCAAAAACGTTTTTGAGAGCCTCTCTCTCTAGAAACTCCATTCTCTCTAGGGTTTGATCTAGTTAGAGTGTTTTCCTTTCCTTTGGCCTTTGTAAAAGTTAGGTTGATCGTCGAGGGCTTCGTTTTGATCCATGGATCTTGGAGTTTGGAGCATTTTGGTCGTTTTCATCTCCTTCCTTTGTAGCTCCGAATTTGAGCTAGGGATCCTACTCCCTCTTATGGATTTTAACCTAGATTTTGAGCATATTGTATAAATGGTTGAAGTTTGGGAAGTTAGGGTTTGAAAATGTAAAAAATGGGTTTTTAATCTTTGGCCCATAAATATGTATATTGGGTTTCAAAATGAGGTTGTTGGTGTTTGTTGAGAATATTTGGACTCTTGGGTCAATGTTGGGAAATAGGGTAGAAAACCCTAATTTGTTGTATAAATTAATTGGTATAATTAATTTGGAAAAATTGTTGTTATTTGGAGGTGAGCTGGAAATAATGAAATTGGCTCATTGTATTGTAAATGGTTGAGTTGGATTTATTGATCGCTCACTTTTGGAAACATTGATATTTTATCTGTTGGAGCTTTTATTATCTGTTTAGAAATAATTGCTTTGGGCTACTGGTGGAGGGTAGTTTTGATTGTTGTAGACAATGCATGATGATTAGGCAAACTAAAACTAATCAATTGGATGTGTGATAGAGTATGACGGTTGATGGAATACATTAACGTTATGTATCGATTGATTGTGTATATGACCTTTGTGTATATACGTTGTGTGTGTGGGAGGAGATAGGGGATGTACTCCACGGTTTAGGGAAAGATAAGGGATGGACCTCTAAACCGGTTATTGTTTGGGAGGAGATAGGGAATGGACTCCGTAGATACAGCTCATATGCTTATCAATTAATGTGTTGATGCAGCTCATATGCTTATCTATGGAAGTGTTAATATAGCTCATATGCTTATCTGTTGAAGTGTAGATACAGCTTATATGCTTATCTGTTGAGATGTTGATATAGCTTATATGCTTGTCTATCGAAGTGTTGATATAGCTAGTATGCTTATCTATTGTGAAATGGGAAATGTTTAATATGAGTCACTATCTCATGTAAATTGTTGGCCAGGTTCTGAGCCGTAGTTGTGAATTGTGAACTTGATAAGAAATGGAAAGTGAAATGAAATACGGACACATGTGTCATGTAATGAAAGTGGTGTACGAATTGGTTTAAGAGAGTCAAACATTTATAAATTGCTAATGTCTTAGATACTGCTCATATTGTGTTTACCATATCTCTATTGGGCGTTGGCTCACCCTTTATGGGACATTACTTTCAGGTACAGGTAGCATGCCACCTCCAAGGACGTAGCTTGGGAGGCTTGGGACTGTTGGACCATTTTGTGTTTTGGATTGTATTACATGTATATCAGGCCAAGGGCTTTCTTTGTATAGAGCTAGTGCTCCTTTTTGTAACCAAGTGTTGACTTGGAAAGTTGTAAGCCTTTAGGGCATTTACTTTTGTTGTCAACATGTAATACATTTTGTAAGAATTACTCTGATGGAATACAATTATGCTTTATCTTCTTATGTCTAAGCATGCTTTTATTGGTTGACTTATGGGTTTATTTTGAGGGCGTTACATTAAAAAATCATTAAAGACCAAAAAAAATCAAAAGTAATTTTAGAAACAGTGATTTAAAGATAGAAAATAGTTGGGGAAAATACAGATCAGAGGGAGTTTGAAAAAATAATTACAAATTGATGAAAAAGTTTAAGTTTTTAATTATTAACATTTATAAAGTTTATCATTGATTTTTAATAATTTTTTTTATATTTTTTCCAAAATAGTTTGATGGACTAATTACTTTTTAAAAGTGAGTCCATTAATAAATTTTAGAGTAAATTACAAATACACCTCCTGAGATTTACTTATATTACAAATTATCTCATGTGGTTCTAAAAATTATATTATGTCCATAAGGTTTCTAATTTCAAAACAAATAGGTCATTTTATTAATAAATTATCAAGTTAATTAACAGTTTTTAATAATGTTAAAATTTTATTTCAATTAATAATTCAGATAATTTTATTATTGTATAGATGAACAGTCAGAAATTTCACTTTTCAATTAATTCTGTTAAATAAAAAATTTTGACAGGAAGGTATTTGTAATTTTTCAAACTATAAAAGACAATTCGTCTTTTAAGCAAATCTCAAGAAGTGTATTTATAATTTATCCTAAATTTTATAACATCTTATACAACTATGATTCATGAATGTCTCATTCTGAATAGGATTTGAAAATCAGGTGACTTGCAAGGCAACATATCGAATTAGAATGGCTTTGAATAAATTGGGGATTGTGGCAGTTTCCTTAGCCGCAATGATTTTTCTTTTTTAAGAAAAAATAAAAAAAGTTGTCATTTGCTTTATACAAAGCTGTGGCTTTAGTGGTTATTTTGAAATGACAAAAAAAAATTTTCCTTTCTTTTTAGCTTTTGCCAATTCAAAAAGTTTACGAAAAATTACAAAAGAAAAAGATCTTAGAGTTTGATCCAATAACAAATCAAACTCCAGTTTCTTAACTTTATCATTTTAAATTTTGTACTTTTAAATAGGTTTCAATTCAACTTATTTGTCAAAATTCACTAACAGAGAAAGAATAAAATAGTCCTTTTACCTTCCATTCTATGAATAATTTTGTCAATTTACCCATATAATATTGCTACTAAACACATTCACTTAGGCTTATTTTGGGTAATTATATTTACACATCTTTACTTATCATAATATACACCATTTACTCAGTTTACACCATACACAAATTAAAACTTTTAATTTTGTCTTAATACACATCAATAATTTTCAGATAATACTTATAGCGATCTCGGTTTTCCTTTTCTTTAATTGTTGTATCCGGACTTAGGTTCCGTGGAGTTGGTTGTTGTGTATACCTTGTTTGCATCCTTTACTCCTTGTATTTGAGTCTTGGGTTGTGTTGGGCAGGTTTGAAACAAGTTGGTTGAACTTAGAACCAAAAGTAGTTGCCCAGATTTTGACCTGTCCGCTCGAGTGGTGCTTTTGACGCTCGAGTGAGAACTTTCTTGTTGCTTGTCCGCTCGAGCGATGGTTTTGGCACTCGACCGGGAAAATCACCCATCCAGTATCTCCTCTGCAGTGGTGGACGCTCGAGCGGGAATTTGGACGCTCGAGCGGGAGTTTGTGTGTGACGCTCGAGCGGGGACCTGGTTCTGCAAAAGTACTGGGAGCGTGCATCCAGCGCTCGAGCGGCGATTTAGACGCTCGAGCGTGAGTCTGTGAGTGATGCTCGAGTGGGGGTTTCCACACTCGAGCGGGGCGACTGGGTTAAGACTCCGAAATCTGAGTTTTTGAATCACTTTTTCACATCCTTTTCTCTCTCTTACTTTTCCAAAACTCCATTGTTGAGCCTTTCTCTCTAGAACCTTGCCTTCTCTCTAGGTATTGATCTAGTGAAAGTTGTTTTCTCACCTTTGGCCTTTACAAAAAAGTTGTTGATCGTCGAGGGCTATCTTTTGATCCAAGAATCTCGGGATTTGGAGTATTTTCATTTTCATCATCTTCTTCCCTTGGGCTCCGAAGTTGAGGTAGGGATTCCTACTCACTCCTATGGTCTTTGACATAGATTTTTGGTTGTTTTGATAAAGTGTTGAAGTTGGGAAATTTTGGGACTTAGGGTTTCAAAATGTTAAAAGGGGGTTTTGTTATTTTGATTCTAAAATGTGTATTTTTGGGTTTCAAAATAAGGTTATTGTTGTTGGTAGTTAATATATAGACCATTGGGTCAATATTGGGAAATGGGGTAGAAACCCTAATTTGTTGTATAAATTAATTAGTATAATTAATTTGGGAAAAGTGTTGATATTTGGAATTGAGTTGAAAATAATGAAATTGGCTCATTATATAGTAGAATAGTAGAGTTGGATTTATTAATCACTCACTTTTGAAGACATTGATATTTTATCTGTTGGAGCTTTTACTATCTGTTTAGAAATAATTGCTTGGGCTACCGGTGGAGGGTAGTTTTGATTGTTGTAGACAATGCATGATGATTAGGCGAACTAAAACTAATCAATTGGACGTGTCATAGAGTATGACGGGTGATAGAATACATTAACATTATGTATTGATTGTTTGTGTATATGACCTATGTGTATATACATTGTGTGTGTGGAAGAAGATAGGGAATGTACTCCACGGTTTAGAGGGAGATGGGGGATGGACCTCTAAACCGGTTGTTGTTTGGGAGAAGATAGGGGATGGACTCCACTGATACAGCTCATATGCTTGTCAGTTAATGTGTTGATATAGCTCATATGCTTATCTATGGAAGTGTTGATATAGCTCATATGCTTATCTATGAAAGTGTTGATATAGCTTGTATGCTTATCTATTGTGAAATGGGAAAACGCTTAACATGAATTATTATTTCGTTTAGAGTGTGTGGCCAGGTTCTGAGCCACGGTTATGAATTGGAAATTTGATAAGAAATGGAAAATGAAAGGAAACATGAACATAGTGGCCATGTAATGGTAATGGATTAAGAATTGATTCATGGGAATTAAACATTTATTAATTGCTAATGTCTTAGTTATTGCTCATACTATGTTTAGCATATCTCTACTGGGCGTTGGCTCACCCTATATAGGACATTATTTTCAAGTACAGGTAGCATGCCACCTCCAAGGACATAGCTTGGATGATGATGAGAGTTAAAGACTCTTTTTGATTATTTTGTTTGTATTACATGTATATCAAGCCAAGGGCTTCTTTTGTATAGAGTTAGTACTCTTCTTCTGTGTAACAAAGTGTTGACTTAGAAAGCTGTAAGTCCATAGGGCATTTGCTTTTGTTGTTAACATGTAATACTATTGTAAGAACTACTCTGATAAATAGAAATGGATGATTTCCCTTATATCAATACATGTCTAAAGTGTTGGGTTTTATGTATTTTTTGAGGGCGTTACAACTTGGTATCAGAGCGTACCGGGTTCGAATACTTTGGGTACGTGGGAAGCGATTAGTATCACAATGGGTTTGTCTCGCTTGATAGAGACTTAGATGTAGTGTCATATGCTATGTGTTTAATTGATAACATGCTTATGTGATTATGTGTGTATGGGATTTAGTTTCTAGGATATTGATTGGATCCTTGGGTTTCTGGAAGTCTTGTTGGAAAAGCACTTGATCAATGCTGTTTCTAGTCGGAACTCTAGTAACGGCTCAGGACTATCATTATCCGGAAATGAAATTCGTAATTGCTTATGTGTTTATGTGCTTACATGGAGTGAATTACAGTTGTCCATGCATTAGGACGTGAGTGTTTTAGCTTCGGCACATTTGTGAATGTGCTAATAGTCTTGGTTATCTTTATTAGGATGTCAGGACGAGGACGTGGTAGGCGTGGCAGGCGTGGTAGGCAGGAGATGCCTTTACCAGATGATGTTCCGGCAATGCAGGAGGGAGTTAGTCAGGCCAATGTGGCCGAGCCAGTGGGTCAGCAGGCTATGAGTGCCTTGGCCGGAGAGATAGCAGGAGCTTTGGGTATTCTCAGAACAGGGAATCAGGATCAGACCCACGTTACTAAGGAAGGGCCTTCCTTCTTGAAGAGGGAGTTCTTCCGGTCTAACCCGGACGAGTTTGTTGGGGATCCAAAGGAGCCACTTAAGGCTGACGAGTGGTTGGAACAGATGGAGAAGACGTTCGAGATGCTTGGCATCGAAGACGAGGCTCTAAAGGTGACCTTGGCATCCTTCCAGCTGAAGGGAGATGCGGGTCAGTGGTGGAAGTACGAGAAAGGTAATGTTGGTGGTGCTTGGGGGGCTTTTGTGACTGCTTTCCAGGAGAAGTTTTTATCTTCAGCTGCTAGGGAGAAATCGAGGGAGCAGTTTTGCCAGCTTAAGCAGCAGGATTTGTCAGTGGCCGAGTTTGAGGCTACTTTTACTAGTCTGTCCAGGTTTGTGCCTGAACTTGTGGCGTCCGAGGAACGCCGTTGCTTTGAGTTTGAACAGAAGTTGAGGCGTGGACTCAAGTTGAGGGTTAGAGGGTCCTTTATCCGAAAGTATAGGCGTTTGGTGGATGTTGCAGCTCATATGGAGATTATGATGTAGGAGGAGGAGGAAGGGCAAAGAGGCTCCAAGAGGAGCCAAAAGGGTCAGAGTGATGGCAGGAGACAGAGGGATTCTAACCCTCAGCAGTCTCAGGGTGGTTTGGCTAGATCGACTTTTCCAGTGCTGAGTGCAGGATCTGGGAGAGGTGGTCAGGGAGGCTTGACTTGTTTTGCATGTGGCCAGCTGGGTCACAAGTTTTCGGTTTGCCCACAGAAGGGAGGGGGTCAGCGAGCTGCTTCTTCTTTAGCTAGACCTTAGGGCCAGAGTCAGGGCGGGGGCCAGCCTTTGTCTTGCTATCAGTGTGGTCAGCCCGGGCACCTGAAGAGGTTTTGCCCGCAGTTGAGTGCCACTTCGGGGAGCGTCTGGTTCTAGGTAGACGCAGAGTTATCAGCCAGCTCAGTCTGTGCAGGTCTCGAGGGCCAACCCGGGAGCTTTGTCATCCTAGTCGGTGTAGCAGTCTTTTGCTCCCAGAGGTGAGCTGGTGGATCAGGGGCCTATAGGGCGCGTGTATGATGTTACCAAACAGGACCTAGTACCGGCTCCATCAGTTGTGAGAGGTACCTTTTTGTTTTGCAACTCAGTTGCTAGTGTGTTGATTGACACGGGTGCGTCTCATTCTTTTGTATCTGCTGCATTTGTATCTGTGTTGGAGTTAGAGTTGGCACTGTTAGCATCTCCTATATGTGTAATGTCGCCTGTTGGGGGTGAATTGATTTTGAAACACGGATATAGGGGTTGTGATATAGAGGTCGCCGACCGTAGGCTTCCTTTTCCCTTTATTGTTATGCCCATGAAGGGTTTTGATGTTATTTTGGGTATAGACTGGCTATCGTCATATCGGGCTGTTATCGATTGTTACGGCCAGAGGGTTACAGTTTGTACCTTGAGTGGGGAGTGTTTCCATTTCTTGGGAGATCGAGTTAGTAGTGTGTTGCCACCGATGTATGATCCGCGAGGGCAGAGTGAGCTTAGTGGTCTACTTGCTAGTTTCATGAGTGGTGAGTGTGATGAGACCCAGATTGTATTGCCGATGGTGGTTTGTAAGTATTCGGATGTTTTTCCCAAGGATCTCGTTAGTTTGCCACCTCATCGAGAGATAGAGTTCTCTATTGATTTAGTGCCCGGCACGGCGCCGATTTCTATGGTACCTTATCATTTTGCCCCAGCCGAGTTGAGTGAGTTGAAGATTCAGCTCCAGGAATTGCTAGATAAGGGATTTGTTCGCCCTAGTGTTTCACCGTGGAGAGCACCGGCCCTCTTTGCTAAAAAGAAACATGGTGCCTTGAGACTTTGTATCGACTACCGAAAGTTGAATCGGGCTACGATTAAGAATAAGTACCCTATGCCCCGTATAGATGACTTGTTTGACCAGTTGAAGGGTTCCCGTTGTTTCTCTAAGATAGACTTGAGATCGAGTTACCACCAGTTGAGGGTCAGGGAGGAGGATATTCCAAAGATAGCATTCCGTACGCGGTATGGCCATTATGAGTTTCTGGTGATACCATTTGGGCTCAATAATGCACCGGCAGTCTTTATGGATTTGATGAACCGGATCTTCCGGGAATTCTTAGATCGTTTTGTGGTCATTTTCGTGGACAACATCCTTATCTATTCGCCTTCTGAGGAGGAGCACGAGGAACACTTGAGAGTGGTGCTTGGGTTGCTTAGAATCCATAAGTTGTATGCCAAGTTTGGGAAGTGTGAGTTCTGGCTAGGGGAAGTCAAGTTCTTAGGCCATGTGGTATCCGGGGAAGGGGTGTCAGTTGATACATCCAAGGTAGAAGCAGTGCAAGATTGGGCACAGCTTAAGAGTGTGTTTGAGATCCGCAGTTTTCTGGGATTAGCTAGGTATTACCACCGGTTTGTGAAAGATTTCTCCAGGCTAGCATCGTCGTTGACTAGATTGACGCGAAAAGGGGTCAAGTTTGTGTGGAGTGAGACTTGTGAAAAGTTGTTCCAGGAGTTGAAGGTTAGATTGACCACCGCTCCGGTTTTGATTATTGTGGAAAGAGGGTTGGGTTATGCGGTTTATTGTGATGCCTCACGAGAGGGTTTGGGTTGTGTGTTGATGCAAGAAGGGAAAGTGGTAGCTTATGGCTCACGTTAGTTGAAAATACACGAGAAGAATTACCCTACACACGACCTAGAGTTAGCAGCAGTGATCTTCGCCTTGAAGATTTGAAGGCACTACCTTTATGGTGAGAGGTTCCAGGTGTTCCAGGTGTTCTTGGACCATAAGAATTTGAAGTATCTGTTTACACAGAGAGACTTGGACTTGAGGCAGAGAAGATGGATGGAGTTCATTGCGGACTATGATTTTGAGTTGCACTATCACCCGGGGAAGACCAATATTGTGGCCGATGCCCTTAGTAGGAAATCCATTAGTGATGTAGCTTGTATAGCCATCCGAGAATGGGAGATGTTGGGCGCACTTGGCGAGTTTGATTTGCTTCTGGGTGAATCTGTTGAGGCGGCGGCCTTGTTTTCTGTAGTTGCGCAGCCTACACTTGTGACTCGAGTGTTAGAGGCACAAAGAAGTGACCTTGAGGTAGAATCCCTTCGAGAGAAGATCTCCAGTGGAAAGGTTGAAAAGGGTTTGACGGTGTATCCCGACCAGAGTATGAGATACCGAGACCGTTTGTTTGTGCCGGAGTCATGCCGAGAGGAAGTACTCCGAGAGTTTCACCATTCATGTCTTGCGGTGCATCCGGGAGGCACTAAGATGTATCGGGATTTGGGTCGCCAGTTTTGGTGGCGGGGTATGAAAAGAGATGTGGCTGTTTTCGTATCGAAGTGCCTTACTTGCCAGCAAGTGAAGGCCGAGCATCAGAGGCCAGCGGGTTTGTTGCAACCTTTGCCTATTGCCGAGTGGAAGTGGGAGCATGTCACTATGGACTTCGTTGTAGGTCTTCCGAGGACTCAGCGGGGTAATGATGCTATTTGGGTGGTTGTAGATCGGTTGACTAAGTCGGCACACTTTATCCTTATGCGCGTGAGAGATTCAGTAGATCACCTTGCCGATTTGTATATTCAGGACATAGTGAGATTGCATGAGGTTCCAGTGTCGATCGTTTCAGATAGAGATCCTCGTTTTACTGCTAGGTTGTGGCAGAGTTTGCAGAGTGCCTTGGGCACTAAGTTGACCTTTAGTACGGCCTATCATCCTCAGACTAATGGGCAGTCTGAGCGTACTATTCAGATCCTTAAGGATATGCTTCGAGGTTGTGTCCTTGATTTTAGTGGGACGCGGGAGAGGCACTTGCCCTTAGTGGAGTTTGCCTACAACAACAGTTTCCAGTCTAGCATCAGTATGGCACCGTTTGAGGCCTTGTATGGCCGACCGTGTAGGTCTCCAATTTGTTGGGCCGAGGTGGGTGATGCACCTTTGTTGGGCTCGGAGTTGGTTAGGGAGATGACGGAGAAAGTTGAGCTTATCCGTAGGAGACTTGTTATAGCCCAGAGTCGCCAAAAGAGTTATGCCGACCGTAGGAGAAGGCCTTTGGCGTTCGAGATAGGTGATCATGTTTTCCTGAAAATATCACCTAGGCGAGGTTTGATGAGGTTTGGGAAGAGTGGGAAGTTATCCCCTCGATTTATTGGTCCCTTTGAGATCCTTGAGAGGATTGGGGAGGTTGCCTATCGTTTGGCTTTGCCACCGCAGTTGTCCGGGGTGCATGACGTATTTCACGTTAGTATGCTTCGGAAGTACGAGCCGGATCCGTCCCATGTGTTGGATTGGACCGATTTGGAGGTAGATGTGGATGCCTCGCATGAGGAGAGACCAGTTCGGGTCTTGGATAGACGGGATCAAGTCTTGCGAGGCAAGACCATTCCCTTGGTAAAGGTTTTGTGGAAACATCACGGAGTGGAGGAAGCTACTTCGGAACGTGAGTTGGAAGTCCGTGAGAAGTATCCGGACATGTTTATTGATATGTAATCATGTAATGAAATTTTGTAATATTATTGAACTTTAAGAACACTATAGATGTCTTAAGTTATAAAACATTGTGAATGTTTTGGTTAATGAAAGTTGTTTTAACATGGTGTATGTTAAGTAGATTGTGGAAATGCAAGCATGGTATTAATGTTGCATGTGTTCTGGAATTGTGGAAAATGAGTTGAAATTTGTAAATTTCAAAGAAATGCATGATGATAATGCAGGTTGTTACGTATAGTGTGAAATGCCTCTTGAAAAGAGACGAGATTGACCGGTAATTGGTCGGAATATTTAATATTATGTTGTCATATTGTTGGAAATGGAGAAAACTTGTTTTTGAAAAAAACTTGTGTTTAATTTTGGGGACGAAATTCTTTAAGGAGGGGAGGTTATAGCGATCCCGGTTTCCCTTTTCTTTAATTGTTGTATCCGAACTTAGGATCCGTGAAGTTAGTTGTTGTGTATACCTTGTTTACATCCTTTACTCCTTTACTCCTTTTTTTAATTTTTAGACATACCTAACATAAATATACTTAAAAAGTAAAAAAAAAAAAATTGAAAAAAACCTTTTAAAAATTCACTAAATACCAAAAATACAAAAAAAAAAAATACGAGAATTCAATACATTTTTTATATTTTTATGTATTTATTAATTTTTAATAATATTTTTTCACAAATTTTTTACTTTTTAGATACATCTAAGTAAGGTGCATCTAAAAAAATAAAAAAAAAATGTTTAAAATTTTAAAAATATTCACTAAAAACAAAAAATACGAAAATCAAAAAACTCAATTTTCAAAAAACTTAATTCAAAAAACTCAAACCAAACACACTAATTAAACTCTTTAAAACCTCATGTGAATCACTTTCCACCCCAAATCAACAAAATTGAACCGTAACATTCGGTTATTTTAGTTTCCTAATTAACAAAAATGAAATATCTGGTTTAATATTAAACTTTTCATGAATAACAACCAAACCATACTGCTTGCACTCCTAAAGATAGTGGTTGTGGTGTAGTGGTAGTAGAGTGGATGTGGCTGCAGTGATGGTAGACAATGGAGGCGTTGATAGTAGTAGGATGGTAATAGTAGTAGTAGTGATACCGATAGCAGTAATGATACAGTAAAGATGATGGCAGGATGGTGGTGATAGCCAACGAAAGAGATAACAACAAATATAGTTTGTGGTAGGATAAAAGTCGTAGTGGCTACGTATTTTGACTTTTTATTGGAATGAAATAACTATTTTCACTTGAATAAGAAAGAAATGCCAAGCGAAAAATATATATATATATATATATGTATATAAATTTGGAGTGGACATTCCATTCAAGTTCATTGCATCGAATTTTAAATTTGTACAAACAAGAGAGTACCCTTTCCAAGCATAAAAGACTTCGAATACCAGTTTTTAACTTTGTGAAACACTAGTTAAATAAACAACTTTTCCTAAAATTTTCAATCTGAGAAAACTTTACAAGCATATTCTATCAAGATCTTCAATTGCAAATAATTTAGAATTCATTATGACTATTAGCTCAGACGGGACAAGAATTTGACAGCAATATTGAATATGTTCATCCAAATGAAATTCTTGACAATATAACACACATGGCCTTGGCAGATATACGCACCATCGATAGCACACTATTTTAAGTTCTTATGTTCAGAATTTGGCACGGAAATTGCATTCAAAACTAACAAGAACCTGAAATTAACAGTACCACATGGGCTTGGGAGGCAAGGAGTTAAAACACAAAGCAAATAACATATGCTTAGTCTTATAATCATGTAAATATTGTAATATCCTGGCTAAATTATACAAATACCAGAGTCAAATATAAAATTCTTGTGTACACTAAATTGTATTGACATTTCTATTTGACATAAAAATTTACAATAAGTGCGGGTGGCGTATAGTTCTTTACACAGTCAGCTTTACCAAAAAAAAATGGACCTCCAAATTAACCACAAAGAATGCTGGTTAACGTTCATTAGCTATCACCATCTATTATGATATCACTAAACTAAACTAGCAAATCAAATCCCCTTTAAATCTAAAATTTTTAAAAAAATGTTTGACCACTTTTTCAACCGGAAAAATGTTGTCATTTTGTTTGATTTAATACAGCAGGAACCAGAATATCCTCCAAGCATCAGCCCGTGTGGACCGTTGAGTGCTGTTTCTTGAGGACTCTATTTGCATTGGCAAGATACTGCCATCCTTGATTTCATCTGATTATGACAGCTGTTCCACAGTATTACCGGCTTCAAGGCACACCGTCAAATTTCCGAGCTGCATAGCATACACAACAAAGATTCATCAGTGAAATAAAGTTGCATGCTTGCAATGGAAATAGTAGGAGGTCGAAATTTATGTAATTTGATTTATTTTCTTTCTTATGTAATTTGACTAGTATGTACCTGTTCCTCCAATTCTCATATTTTATTATCCTTCAGTTTTAAAGTCTTCTTCTCCCTGGAATAATACTAATCAGAGGGTGAAAAACATGGGAAACCAGAACAGACAGTAATAAACTAGATTAGATGGTTATCCGTTGTTTTGTCAATAAAAAATAGGAGTGATCAGTTTCAGGAATATGCACAAAAGTGGGCTGGTGATGGCCAAGAATACAGCCTTCATAACACCACTTGACAATAGGATGAATCACAAACCATAGGAAGCTGTTTTCTAAAGCCAAATGGATGGTAATATGATGGACCGCATATCAAGAAGTCCATTATAGACATTTTTAGTTCTTCCTAATATCACGATACTGTTTAAATAGTAATATCAACAACATTGCTTGATAATTCAACAGCAAACATCATATGCTTGATAATTCAACAGCAAACATCATATGCAAATTCCAATCCCAATTTCAGTCAAGTGTAATTTTCCAATGAATTCGTATAGTAGGACAATACACTATTGGAGAAACGCAATTTTGCTTCCCAATGGTTCATTTACAACATAAAATTTTCATTCTTGATTGCTAACAGAAGACAGGTCTATAAGAATTAACAGTCAATTTGACATGATATAATCATAACATATCTCCACAGGATTCTCATAACTAATCTTCCTGTGACTACCATCATAATCACCCTACGTTTTATTTACCATATCAAGGACCTCCACTCTATAGAAATCAGATGTTTGAAACAAATTGAAAAGAAGACGTCATGTTTAATTCAAATCTCTATTGATTCCTATTTTTTTTTTTAAGGGAGCGGGGGGGGGGGGGGGGGGTTCCACCAGTTTACCATTATGAAAATCTAGATTGTAGTAGATAAGCGAAAAAATCAATCATCCCATACAAGCTTCAGAACTAACAACAAGTAGAGGAAGGTATTCATACCTTTCTTCAATTTCCACTATACTTGCCTTCAATATGTCCTGATTTTTCAAAAGACTCTTGTTGATCTACATGCAGAAGGAAACAGCTTACAAATTTTCTTCTCATGAACTAAAACATCTACTTGTCAATTTGTATAATAACTAACTATAGACAAAGATTCTCAAACTCACTTACAATCAACAAAGAAAAATACCTCATCAAAAAAACTCTTCTCTTGATCACATTTATCCAGCTTGGCTTGCATCTTCTGCAGTTTCTGATTGCCACTGGCAGCCTTCTCAATGGCTTCAGATATTTCCCTTTCAGTTTCTTCTTCAACTTCTCTCAGTAAAGACTCAAAATACTAGGAGCAAAGGAGAGGCTATTATTATGGTAAACAGAGAAAAATTCTCCAAAACTATCTGCCCCTACCAAGAAATCGTAATAGACTAGGAAAAGAAAACACCAGAAAATCAAACTCCAGGGACACCTTAAAAGTTGGTAATGTCAACTTGAATGCCAACCTGAAGCACAAAATTCAATCCCAACTCATATTAGGTTATATAAATCAAAGAATGGACTTACTATTTTTTGGTTCTCAAGCTGGGTAGTAAGAAGTTCACTGTACTCATTGACAATCTGCTGATAACGTTTAAAATGAGCATTGCAGATTAAAGGCAAAATAATGTTAACCGGAAAAAAATAATAATAATAAAATAAAATAAAAATGAGAGAATGAATTAAACATGAAAAACAAGAGTTAAACGAAGCAAATGATAAATAAAAGCATTACATTTTCAACTTTACTGTTCAATAGAGTCTCACTAAATCCAGTATCTATACTGCAGTTGCAACTACCACAACCATCATCAGCATGTGCACAGTAGTGATTCAACTCAACCAACTTCCCATCAGTTTTGGATTGAATCAAACGGTGAACATAGTTGTCTCCGGCATAATCCCAGACTCGTTGCGTGTCCAATTCAAGGGAGTAGCAATGTTGTGTTTCTTTCCAATGTCTTATAGAATGTCCTTCATACCTACAAAATTTCAAAAATTAGGAACTGCAGATGATAAAATGGTCACCACCTTTCCTTCCTGTGGAAAGTAGAATCACTCATAGAAAGAAAAATCAACTTACCTTCCACAACCAACAAACCCACAAATAACACAAATCCAGAGATTCTCAGAAGTCTGACAAACAAAACATATTGATTTTTCAGGCTGCTGCTGGCAATAACGGCATACCTGCAATAACATGAGGACACCAAGTCAACCCAATTACCTTTTTCCATAATTGTTCATCTAGAAGAAATGTTCTGCAACTGATGATGAATATACACGATATACTTGGAAGTCTAGAATGAGTTGGATGACAAAAGGACAATACAAGTTATACAACTTCCAAATACATAACAGAAGAGCCCATTTGCACGACATGAGTACTGCTAATTTATATCCAGACTATTTCCTACCACACTTTTTATGTCAGTTTTAATACGCGGGGGTAAGATTGCGTACACCAACCCTTTCCCAGACCCTGCTTAAGCAGGAGCTTCATGCACTGGGTATGCCCTTTTTACTTTTCATGTCTTTAAATGTGGGATTAGTGTTAAAACTGACAGGTTGTTAAACTCTAAGCTAACTTGGTTATTAGCAAAACCTTGAGGTGAAATAAACTCACAAAACAGTCATTCGTGGACCTAACTCTCGGAGGGAAAAGGAATACCATTTGTTGAAAATTGAACCAAGTCTTAAATGGCATATGATAAAGAGAATTAAGGCTAAACACCAAGCAGAATTTAAGCCAATATCTTTTTTATTTTAATTTTTTATTTTAGTTGACAAGTGGAATTCAAATACCGCAACAATCCAGCAAATAGTAATGAACCAACATTTATATGGCCTGACACACAAAGCTACCTATGTTATTTGACTCATTCCAATGATTTAAAATCTCAATTGAAAGAATGATTTGCTTAGTTTCAACCATAAGGGATAGGATATGTGGAGATCTAAGTTCATTTTTCCCATGTAACGTCTTAAAGTACTTGGCCAACATAAATAAATAAAACATGCCAAGAAGATTTAAGTTACTTACGGGACAAGAAGAATCTGCCCATTTAGAAATACAAGAGCAATGGAAAGAATGATTGCAGATAGTTGTGAGAATTCCACTCATGTCTTGCTCCAATCTCTCTGCAACAAAGGAGAAAAATAAGTGAAATCTCTCTGCAACAAAGAAGAAAAATATGACATTTTGCATTCTCATCAAATTCCCCACACTTATCTTTTGCTCGTCCTCGGGCAAAACTCAAATTCACTTTCCCAAGAACACACACCCAGGTTGAAATGCCATCAACAAAGAACCACCAAGCTCTTAAAAACTCATAACATATCATGAACAAACATTCTTAAACAACTTACAATTACTTAGTAAGCATTTTCACTCGAAGATAGAGTAAACTAAATACGTAGACCCTCACGGAAATAAATACTCGACTCTCATGTGTTTGAAGGGTATGTGTTTCGCTCAAATTCATTCCAAAGGGAATGATCTACCATAGGCTTGCATATCTTCTCATTCTCCACCACTGGGATCACATGCATAACACGAATCAAAAGGACTTTTCAAGGGTTGTAACAGGGTTTACAATCAAGGTAGGAAATATTTGTGAGTGTTGCTCAAAAGGCCATCGAAACTAGTGGAGCAAAAACGAATTAACTCAAGCTCGAATGTATAAGACATGTAAAACCAATCACTCCATTCAGCAGCTTCTTCAATTTGGCTTTAAAGCATTTAAAGCAAGTAAAACTCCCATATTGAAAAAGATATCATTCAAAAAGAACACTTTTCGTTTGTAGCAGGGAACGATCCTTCGCAGCAGATCCCACCTTGTATATATCATGTATAAACAGACCCCTTTATTGGAATTTTAGGAGGGATTTTGAACATGGACAGTTTGTTATATCAGAAACAATTTCCTCCATCACTTCCTTTTTCTTTTTTTTTTCCTTCTTTTGACAAACACACGAGTTACGAATGAGAACATGTTCCATTTCTCCAGTCATAGCCATACCACAAATTCAGACACCCCCTACACTTATAACTTGCACACCTGCATATATCATAATGATGAACAATGCTCCACTAGCTTTATGGCTTGGGTAGAGACGTTGTTGTTTTTTTTTCGGGTTTAAAGCTTGTAACGTGGGTTCACAATAAACAAAAAATAAAATAAAATAAGGCTCAAAGGGGTTCAACAAAGGGAGAAATTAATTACAAGGTAGGCTATTTGGCTTATGTAGCTTATTACAAAGAGAGCCTTAATCATGTTTATGCATGCATGTGTCAATATGACCTCGAAGAGAATCAAGGCAAGTTCTAGAGAAACAAATCCATGGAAAAATATCCCTCATGAAAGAACATAGTGAGACTGATATGGTTGCGTCACTTTAAAGGCTCAAAATCTCACCGGCTTTTGTCTACCAAATTTAGTCACTACCATTCTCAAGGAAAATAACTAGACTAATTAATTCTAAGCTGGAAGATTACTTATTCAATCATGTTATGAATTGTTGAAGCTTAATTGAATATTGCTCATGACATACACAACCAAAAAAAAAATTGTCGAAAACCATAAAAACAAAAAGCAAAACTCTTTTTTTTTTTTAAAAAAAAAAACAAAATTAAAAAAACCTAAATCCCCTCCCCCACACTTCAAACTTACATTGTCCCCAATGTAAGGTGATATGCAAAGAAAAGGCAAAAATAACCAAAATATAAATGGGAGAATAAGAAAACAAACTCCCCTTGGGTTCCTCCCAAGCAGTGCCTTTCTGCTTTAATTAGTATAAATTGGATCCTCAAGGTCCAATTGTTCAACATTCTGTACTTGGAAGCCTTCATAGAAAGTCTTAAGTCTATGGCCATTCACCTTGAACACTTTGGAAGTTGCTAAACTTTGAATTTCAACTGCACCATGAGGAAAAACATTAGTAACTACAAAAGGTCCAATCCAACGAGAACGTAACTTACCTGGAAACAAATGAAGCCGTGAATGGTATAGAAGAACTTTTTGACCAACATTAAACTCCTTCCTAGAGATCATCCTATCGTGAAAAGCCTTTGTCTTTTCCTTGTAAATCATTGCATTCTCATAGGCATCATTGCGAATTTCCTCTAACTCTTGTAGTTGCAACTTCCTGTGTTCTCCACTTTCATCCATTTTCATGTTGAAACTCTTAATAGCGCAATAAGTCGTGTGTTCTAACTCAACTGGGAGGTGACATGGTTTCCCAAACACCAACCGATAAGGTGACATACCAATGGGCGTTTTATATGCACTCCTATACGCCCACAAAGCATCATCCAGGCGCAAACTCCAATCTTTTCTAGTTGGATTGACGGTCTTTTCAATGATAGACTTGATCTCTCGATTTGACACTTCCACTTGTCCACTAGTTTGCGGAGGATAGGCAGTTGACACCTTGTGGGTCACATGATACTTTCTCAGCAAAGTCTCCACAGTTCGATTGCAAAAGCGAGTGCCTCGATCACTTATTAGAGCTCGTGGAATTCCAAACCTAGAGAATATGTTAGACTTGATAAACTCTGTAACAACTTTTGAATCATCAGTCCTGGTAGCTTTAGCTTCCACCCATTTCGAGACATAATCAACAGCAAGCAAAATATAAACATAACCGAAAGAGACAGGGAATGGTCCCATGAAATCAACGCCCCAAACATCAAAAATTTCAAACTTCTTAAATGTGTGAATAAATGCCAAACATATTGTAATAAGCTATTGTAACTCAATGCCATTGAGTTGCAATAACTATTACAATATTACAACAACTTATTGTAATATGCCAAACACATTAAAAGAAGTTTGGCATTGAGTTACAATAGCTTCCTAACATCTTTATGTTGTTTGGCATTGAGTTACACTATTTACAATATGTTTATTAAAAGAAATTTGGCATTGAGTTATAATAGCTTATTAACATGTTTTATTAACACATATTACAATAAACATGTACTATTGTCGGTCCCACATTCTTCTAATCTTTGTTTTTAGTCACACGGGTAATATTTGATAGAGATGAGACAGAGAGTGAAACAGATGATCGATGGTCGCTTCTTGCTTACTCGTAAAGTGTAGGATTGGATAGTCTTGGTGTTGGGATTGCCATGAGAGGCACTCTTTTCTTCAACACAATCCCAAATTTCTCTGAAAGGTCTAATTTCTCTCCCTCGGGCAATTTCCAATCAAATGAGTGCAAAATTGAAGCCAATGAGAACAAGAACATCCTCTCAGCCATGGCTATGCCTGCACACATTCTTCTCCCAAACCCAAATGGGAAATAATTAAAATCAGCTCCTCTGGGAGAAGACTGTGTGCAGGCATAGCCATGGCTGAGAGGATATTCTTGTTCTCATTGGCTTCAATTTTGCACTCATTTGATTGAAAATTACCCGAGGGAGAGAAATTAGACCTTTCAGAGAAGTTTGAGATTGTGTTGAAGAAAAGAGTGCCTCTCATGGCAATCCCAACACCAAGACTATCCAATCCTACACTTTACGAGTAAGCAAGAAACGACCATCGATCATCTGTTTCACTCTCTGTCTCATCTCTGTCAAATATTACCCGTGTGACTAAAAACAAAGATTAGAAGAATATGGGACCGACAATAGTACAGGGAGTGAAATAAATGAACTCAACCTACTAGCAAAGTAAAAATGATATATTGTAATATTGGTTGCACTTTAAAAATCTAATGCAATTCTTTTTGGGATATTTACCAATAAATCTTATCTTACAAACAACTATTCTAATTAATCTCAAATTTTTTCTATTGATTTGTTACCATGGAGATATATGTTCCTCAAATCCAAGCTTGCACCTAATCAATAATAATAATAATAAACTGTATCTTAAGAAATGTATAATTTTCCTGCAGTCACCAATGTGACTAGGCTTAAAGTGACATGTTACTTGCAACAAAACTATCAAAGACATGCCATGATCTTAAAAATTCTGCATACAGTTATTTGATTTCAAAAAACGATGACAAAAAATATAAGGATTTCATATGAATGGATACCTCGTAGCCTAATTAAAGCATTTTTTTAATTTGTCATCAAATTCTTTTTCCTTCTCATCCAGTTGCCTAGTCAGTAAGATACCTAAAAGTATGAAGCAAAATTATCACAACTTACAAAGCTGAAAAAAAAAGAGCTTGTGCTATTGAAAATAAACAAAAATAAATAAATAAATAAATAAATGGAGAAGATGACAATGGATTTTTTAGGGTTTTCCCAACTGGGTTATCTGGGAATGACACTTTCTGGTCGTTTGTCCAACCATTCTGTACTCTGTTTCCACCATTGTTCTGGATCAAGGAAGCCATGTTAGAGAAGTACCCAAGAGAGGAGAGAGAGCCATCTCTCTCTCTAGGGTTGTTCTTGGTCCAGTCTTGTTCTTCTTGTTCACCTGGTGGACCAAGCCTTAGCTCAAGCTTTTTCTCCTCTGAAGATCCATGGCTTCTCCGTCTATCACCCCTCTGTACAATCCATTCTCTGTTTTTTGGTATCAAATCAAGCAACTGAGGACAACCCTCATCCTTGTTTTCCATTTCTTTTCCCTAGAAAATCACACCCAAATGGAAAAACACCTTCTCCTCCAAGAAAATAAAAGAAACCTCACAGAGAGCTCAATTTATGAACACCCACATCCTCAAAGCATATCAAAATCCAACTCTAATGGCCCAAAAATTAAAAACCCAGATAATAAAGAGTTATATAAACCTCAAAAGCACCAAAAACAGAGCCTCTCAATCCATGACCCAAGAGATTGAAAATCAAAACAGAGCATATAACAGCCTAAGAGAAACCCCACCAAAAGCAAAGCAAAAAAATTGAATAAAAGGCCAAAAGAGAGAAAAAGAGAGCTATAATAGTTTTGGGATTGCAACCTATAGTTGCTTTTCTTTTGCACGCCGAGTGAGTGAGTGAGTGGTTCTCTTCTCTCTCTCTCTTTCTCTTTCTCTTTCTCTTTAAAATAGTAAAAGGTTTATAGTATTTTTTAGACCCTGCTGTTGATAATAGTAGTAGGACGAGAACGAGAGTGAGCAGAGGGAAGCGAAAAAGAAGAAATAGAGAAGAGAGAGAGAAAGAGCAGAGAGCGAGAGAGAGAGATTCCCTGACTTTACTCAAAAGGGTGTTCAAAACCAAAACAAGAACGGAATTAAGAGCATAACAACAAGCAACTAGGTCCCCAAAAACATATTTCGTTTGGTTCAGCAAGCAAACTAGGCTGAGCCCCCCTGCCACCACCTCTTCTCTCCATATGAACTAAAGTCTTGTTTGGATTAAATTATGTAAGTGTATTTTTTTTATTTAAATATATTTATTAAGTCACATTAATTAATATTTTCTCTCTATTTATTTTTTATTTTTTTATAAAAATTTAAAAAGTGTACTTATTTAGAATATCTTAAACCAACTTTAAAGAAAAAGATTCCCTCCCGATTGTTTTGGAAACTTAGTTAAAAATTAATTTATACTACAAGTTTTTCCCAAAAAAAAAATAAATAATTTTCTAAGATTGGTATCTATAAGTAAAAAAGAAAACATAATTCTGAAAAAGGTAAACTAAAAATAAAAATAGCCTAATTAAAATAAATAAATAAATAAAAACTCCAAAAGAAGCACAGTTGATAGGGCCGGCTATGAAACTTTGTTTTTTTTAGCTTGCAAAGATAATTTTAAAAAATCATGAGATTGAAACTTGATATCTAAGATTTATAGCTTCATATCGAACAGTATTATCAATCATACCAGAAATCCTAATACTCTCTATATTTTGATAATGGCCATGTATTTAAAACCCTAATACTTATAATTTCTATACATAATTTATGAAATTTTAAAACTCTTACCAAATATATGTCCATAATTTATGACATTCCTTTTTTTAAAAAAAAAAAAACTTACACATTAATAAGGAAATCTCTCTCATCCCTTCCCAAAATAAAAAAACCCACACAATTAAGGAAACTATTGTCATTGCACTAATTATAAAAAATTAAATTTAAAATCTATATATCTATATCTATACTATATTTTAAATTTTTGTGGGAAGCATTGTGAAGACTTCCACCTAAATTTGTGAATTTTTTAATTAAAAAATAATTTTTAAAAAAAACTATTGACTAACTTATCTATCTATACTACACATAATTGCAAACTATTATGGGTCTTTAAGGTCTAAAAACTCTATTTTCTTAGATTTTTTAAATTTATAAAATATGAAAAAACATTAATTCTTTTATTAGAAATATAATTATTAATTGTTTAATTAATATATTAAAATCTGTTAATTCTTGACACGTATAAGAAAATTAAATCATATTTCTAAATTTGTTTACACTATATATAATAGCGAAATATTGTTAAAATATATTAGTAGTTCTCATTAAGAGAGCTTTTTTGATAAATTCTTTTTTTAAGAGTTTTATTTCATCCAATCCATATTCTTTTTTACTATTCCATTAGATCCTATTTGAGGTACGAATACCAAAACACCCTTAATCTCCCTTGTTCCTATTAATGTTGATATTTAATGTTGATTGTCATTATGATTTGGTATTGCTCCTATTAATGTTGATATTTAATGTTGATTGTCATTATGATTTGGTAGTTCTCATGCATCAGAATGTTGACGGTCATTATATTCATATTAATTTGAAATGAATATTCACATCATGATATTCACATTAATTTAAAATGAATTTTTGTCATTGTATTGTCAATTACATGATGTGAATATTCACACTAAAACATACGAATGTGAACGTTCACATCACTATATTAATGAGAGAGAATGTTCACATTACTAAATGTTGTGAATAAAATGTGTTGTCAATTAAAAATATAATGAACGTTATTTTTAATGTGTTGTCAATTAAAAATAAGAAGGTTCACATATTGTGAACGTCCACATCACTACATTAGATGAGAGAGAATTTTTCGAAAAGGTGTTATGAACATTCACATAAGATGAGAGAGAATTTTCACATTATTTTTAACGTGTTGTCAATTAAAAATATATTTACATTATATAATAATATAAAATAATAACATCAAATGTTATTTAATTTGTGTATAAAATTTCCTATGCCTTGGTTCTTTTTCTTCTCTCTCCTCTCCCAACATTAAATATTAATAGTAAATATAAGGGCATAAGAATCTAAAAAAATAGTGTAAATCAATAAAAAAGGACTTTATGGAATAAAAGTAGAAACGGTGATGCTACATGCACCAATTAGTATACATATTAGTGTACTAACTAGTGTTATAATATCATTAATGACCCTATTTAATATACAAATTACAAATACCCAAAACCTCTAAAATTATGCCACATCATCTGTTGATAGTACACTAATTAGTGCATATAACATTATTCAAATATAAATACATGGGACTAAGTGAGTTAAAAAATTTATTCATCAACTTTTTTATATTAGAATACTTTTAAATGAGATTTATTAATAAAAATCCCTTTCATTAATTATCACTTAATCTTTCCCCTTCAAGATATCTCCTTCAAATTTCAACCAAAATTATGAAATTGAAAAAAATTATTTATTGACAATAACAAATATATAAATTAAAATTTCACCTCACAAACTTTTCTCTCATTTTCAATATTTTTTTTATTATTGTCAATAAATATTCATTTCAGTTTCCCTTATAACTAATTAATAAATTTGTAATGGTTTAACTCATACTCGAAATTTATCTCTCACATCATGAGAATGATCCTATTAAGAATATCTTTGTTTTTAGCACTTGCCAATCATGATTAAATCTTGTTGAATTTTTTTTTTCTCATTTGTTAATTAAACAAATTAAAATCAAAAGTAAAAATAATTTTTAACTTAAATAGCTAAAAAGTGACTTGCTAAAACCAAATAAGGAAAAAAAAAATATTAAAAGTTATAATTGGTAAAACTTAAATTTTCTATTAAAAAAATTGATGGTTCCACATAATAATTTATATTTTAAATATTTATATGTTCATATATATAATTGGGACTTTAAATTGTTCAAGTTGTTTGATATTTTTGTTGAAACCCGCTCAAATTTAATTCAGATTTATTAATTTAAGCCAACTACTCCACACCAAATTAGACCAAGCCTTAAGTTCCATCAAATGGGGTCGGATACAAGAATATTTCTTCTCCACTCGACTTTATCTAAGGCTATTATGTTATTTAAATTAAGTAAATTCATATCTGTATTTACTACGCTAGCCAACGGCAATTTAGGTCTACCCCGTTCTCTAATCTTTCCATTTACCATTACTATATCGCATCTCTTCACTACCGCCTCTGTTGGTCTCCGTTGAATATCACCAAATTATCTCAACATATTATCTCTCAACTTCTCTTCTATCAATGCAAGCTCTACACATTCTCGAATGTACTTATTTCTGATTTTGTCTTTTCTAGTCTTGCCACATATCCATCTTAGCATCCCCATCTCTGCAACACTCATCTTACCTACATATTGTTTCTTAGTTGCTTAACACTCCGTTCCATACAATATTGTTGGTCTGATAGTTGATCTATAGAACTAAGCCCAAATACTCACCAAATTAAAAAAATATGTTGCTCAATCCTTAAAGAAATTCATGTTGAAATCGGGTTGCTCAAATTTAACCCGCGCAAGTTTGCAACTCTAACAAAGAAGCTGAACAAAGCTCTATATCATTATTGTAAAATTGTATGACTTAAATTATGAGTCTCAAACTTTTTTATTTTTGTAATTTACATACAAAACTATCTATATTATTTTATATAAAAATACATTATTAATTTTTTCACATCCCGTGTAGAGCACGGGTTCACCTCTAGTTTCCTTTCAAAATCCAATCACTTTAGTTTTGAAACTCAAATTTTATTTTTGAGTTCTTTTTATTTTTATTTTTTAGTTTTATGTTTAGTATTTATTTTAGGTCCTTTAGGGTTTAATACATTTAAAAAGTAAAAAACAAATTATACTCACCTCCTTTGAGGTTTGAGAAAAATACTATTAACTCCACAAGTTTGACATAATTACATTTATCGTTTTTTTAGTAAGGTTAAAATTAGGAATGCTCGCAGGTCGGGTTTGTGTGGGTTGCATGTCATCCGCTACCTGACTGAATGGGGTTTAGGATGAGAAAATGACATCCGTATCTGACGACCCATGGTTTCAAAATTGACCGAGAGAATTGGTGGGTGGATACAGATCGAATTGGTGACTTGAACAAATCCTAATTTT
Organism: Camellia oleifera; assembly: GCA_022316695.1. Lineage (NCBI taxonomy): Eukaryota > Viridiplantae > Streptophyta > Magnoliopsida > Ericales > Theaceae > Camellia > Camellia oleifera. The sequence goes on from CM039318.1 coordinate 132,555,241, forward strand.
TTTACTAAACAAATCTTATTTTACAAAAGTCCTAATTTTTTTAACTGAACAATGAGGAGTGAGGGTTCCACTTTTCTGAAAAGTAAAAACATCTCTTTCAAGTTCAAATACTTTACTTATTGAACAAATAAATAATATGTACATCTATCAATATTTATGAAGAATTCTTCCTTCTGTGCAATCGGGTTGGGTTTGATGGATTGAAAGTTGTATATTCGCCACCCAACCAAAACTCAATTTTTTATGAAATTTCTAGACCCGCATTCGTCCATCTATTGTATCGAAACTGCACATTTAGAGTCAGATTGAATCGGGTTAGGCTAGTTAAGCGGATCGGCTGGATGTTTACCCAATCCTAATTAAAATTATCAAAACCAATGTAGATGGTGAGCAGATACAAAAATAAATAAAGGTAAATATTCATTTTAGTAGAAAATATATGATAACGTTATATTTTAATCTATACGACTCATGAATTAACAATGAAAAAAACTTAAATGTTATGTGAATTAAAATTTCGAGAGAGATCGCTGTAATTATGTTAAAATTGTGGGACTAACTATATTTTCTCCCAACTTCAGGGGAGATGAGTGTAATTTACTGAAAAATGAAATATTTGTGAAAAAATTTATAAAAAAATTCACTAAATATAAAAAACACAAACAATACCAAAAAAAAAATTCTAATATTTCTATATTTAGTATTTTTTTTAATAGAATTCTTTACAAGTATTTTACCTTTTAAGTATATCTAAATTAGATATATAAATAAAATATTTAATTAAAATATTAAAAAATCGTTTAAGACCAAAAAAAATCAAAAGTAATTTTAGAAACAGTGATTTAAAGATAGAAAATAGTTGGGGAAAATACAGATCAGAGGGAGTTTGAAAAAATAATTACAAATTGATGAAAAAGTTTAAGTTTTTAATTATTAACATTTGTAAAGTTTATTATTGATTTGTAATAATTTTTTTTATATTTTTTCCAAAATAGTTTGATGGACTAATTACTTTTTAAAAGTGAGTCCATTAATAAATTTTAGGGTAAATTACAAATATACCTCTTGAGATTTATTTATATTACAAATTATCTTATCTGGTTCTAAAAATTATATTATGCCCATAAGGTTTCTAATTTCATAACAAATAGGTCATTTTATTAATAAATTATCAAGTTAATTAACAATTTTTAATAATGTTAAAATTTTATTTCAATTAATAATTCAGATGATTTTATTATTGTATAGGTGAACAGTCAGAAATTTCACTTTTCAATTAATTCTGTTAAATAAAAAATTTTGACAGGAAGGTATTTGTAATTTTTCAAATCATAAAAGACAATTCGTATTTTAAGCAAATCTCAAGAGGTGTATTTGTAATTTATCCTAAATTTTGTAACATCTTATACAACTTTGATTCATGAATGTCTCATTCTGAATAGGATTTGAAAATCAGGTGACATGCAAGGCAACATATCGAATCAGAACGTTGGGGATTGTGGCAGTTTCCTTAGCTGCAATCAGCTTGTTTGGTTTCGTTTTTCTAAAAATAGTTTTAAGAAAATTCTACTTTCTTATTTTTCGTATTTTTTTGTTTTTCATGAATTTTTTTAATATTTTAAGCAATTTTTTTAAATTTTAGATATACCTACCATAAATATACCTAAAAAATAAAAAAATTTGTAAAAAAAAACCTTTTAAAAATTCACTAAATACCAAAAATATAAAATTAAAAAAAAACGAGAATTCAGTACATTTTTTGTATTTTTATGTATTTAATGATTTTTTAAAATATTTTTTCACAAATTTTTTAATTTTTAGATACATCTAAAAAACTAAAAAAAAAATTTAAATTTTAAAAATATTCACTAAAAACAAAAAAATATGAAAAATAAAAAAACTCAGTTTTCAAAAAACTTAATCCAAAAAACTCAAATCAAACACACTGAATGATTTTTCTTTTTTAAGAAAAAATAAAAAAAAGTTGTTTATTTGCTTTATGCAAAGCTGTGGCTTTAGTGGTTATTTTGAAATGACAAAAAAATATTTCCTTTCTTTTTAGCTTTTGCCAATTCAAAAAGTTTACAAAAAGTACAAAAGAAAAAGATCTTAGAGTTTGATCAAATAACAAATCAAACTTCAGTTTCTTAATGTTATCATTTTAAATTTTGTACTTTTAAATAGGTTTCAATTCAACTTATTTGTCAAAATTCACTAACAGACAAAGAATAAAATAGTCCTTTTACCTTCCATTCTATGAATAATTTTGTCAATTTACCCATATAATATTGCTACTAAATACATTCACTTAGGCTTATTTTGGGTAATTCTATTTACACATCTTTACTTATCTTAATATACACCATTTACTCAGTTTACACCATACACAAATTAAAACTTTTAATTTTGTCTTAATACACATCAATAATTTTCAGATAATACTAAACTACTCTCATCTTCTCCAACAAATCCTAACCCTCACCATTGTCGGCAACCATCGCCTTCCACCAGCGTCGTTCCCTTCTCAATCTCTTTTAACCTCCCGCGGCCGCTGCCCCTTCCTAGTCTTCTCCCCTTCCTGCTACTGCTTCTTCCTCTCCATCGCTGCCGTCAGATCGGATCTGTGAAGAACCCAGTTGATCTCAGCCTTCAAACCCTCACCGCTACTCCTCTATCAACCATCTCACCCCAGGTCGCCTCTCCTAGCTGTAACTCGTGCCTCCCTTCTCTACCACTGACGAATATCTGAAAACCCTTGGCTAGCTAGAATGAATCGCGATGTGGGGAATGAATCGTGATGGCTAGAGAGATAGAGAAAGAGAGAACCCAGCTCACCACTTTGTTTCTTTATGTCCAAACTCCCAATTCTTTCTCTCATCACTTTCTCTCTTTAAAAGTCATGGCACCAGTATCTGAGCAACACAACTCCAAAATGGTCTATGTAATGGATGTTGGGCAAGAGAAGAGAAATGCTATAAAGGTAGTGATGATCGGAAAGGAGTGAGGTGACTGCTGGTGGTCAAAAATGGCAAAGGTTAGGGTTGAGTTAGTTGGGAGGGAGAAATGGAAGGGTGTGTTAGTAATTTGATTGAATGATAGAAATGTAATAAAAAAATTTAGAGAAAAGATACGCACCAAGTTAATCAAGTGTGTGGAAATAGAATTTCCCGCTTGTTTTGGAAAGATGGAAAAAAAATTCCTTTTTTGTTTGTTTATTTGTTTTTTTATTTTTAAAAAAATGCATTTGTGAAGTTTTTTTTTTTTTTTTTTGGAAAAGTATTATAATATGGTGTCACATCATGTCACGACCCAAACCCGCCCCTATGGGTTTAGCACTGTAACCGGCCAGTAATCTGAGATTACCGAAGGCCTGCTTAACAATAATACAGTAAAATAGAGTACAGGGGCCTGACGGAAGCCAAAACAGTAATTAAACAATGTCCAATGAGCTGTGACAGTCTGTATGCAAAAAGACTTTTCATACATATATGCAGTCGGTGATAAAACAGTATGTACACATATACAATCATTCAGTTCAGGGACCTAATCCCTATTAAACAGTACAGTAACAATCTATACAGTAAACAAAACAGTTACAGAGACAGACGGGGGAAGATAAAACACCCCTAAGCCATAGCTTGACAGGCTCGGAACCTTGCAGTGAGGCACAGTGGTTGGCTTAACAAAACTGGAGTTTACCACGACGCTTCTAGCCGCGGTCTGGTGCCTGTACACCTACATATATATATGAGCAGTGAACTAAAGCCCAGTGAATAACACAATGCGTAAAGATGTTAAGAATGAATGTCTTTACAGTAATAAAAACAGTTCATTGATTCAGTATGTCAGTCATTCAGTTATATGTGGTACATTCATTAGCATAACAGTACAGTAAATAGTAGGTCTTTAAAAGACCAAACAGTAAATGATAGCCATCAATCAGTAAACAATAGTGGTTCCAACGAGGGAACCGACGGAGATCTCTATAACAGTAACAGTCAGTAACAGTAGTTGCTAAGGATGCCACAATACAGTTCAGAATATAGGACATACATTCATTCAGTTAACAGTATCAGTTCAGAATCAGTACAGTTCAATTGTTCAGAAGATAATTATTTTTGAACATATCTTTACACAGTTGTTACTCACAGAGTTCTGGGCTACAGTAAGCTAAAGCGTCTCCTCGGAAGCCAACCCTACACAATTAACAGATTGAACACACACTAAGCTACACAGTTGGGAAAGATAATAATTTAATCCCTAATTTGCCTCGGTGTGTTCTACATCTATATCCTCATTAAGATGCCTTAAACTAGGCCTAAGAATGCCTAGGATGGAATGAGGATGTAAAGATGCATTCGGGAAAACAGTTTCAGAATTTTCAGAAAAACAGAGTCCCGCTCGAGCGCAGGTTTCCCCGCTCGAGCGGACATGCAACAAAGGTACACGCTCGAGCGGCAAATCCCCTGCTCAAGCGTACTGTAAAAGTATTGGATAGGCGAAATCTCCGCTCGACGGACGCTCGACGCCCGCTCGAGCGTGAGACACATGCCTCCGCTTGAGCGAACTGTAAAGCAGTACAAAGTACTGGATGCTCGAATTCCCCGCTTGAGCGCCACTTTCCCTGCTCGAGCGGAAGTGCAAAATCTGGAAAATCCAGATTGCACCTTCAAGCCAAAAACCAAGTTTAAATGCACTAAAATCGATCCTCTTAGGCTGGAAAACACTTGTAAACACATGAGATAATATGTTTCAAAGATCAATTTAAGAAATCAAAGCCCAAAGGTGTTTAATTCAAACTCAATTTCAAACTAATTTTCATGAACAATCCTCAAACATGACATGCAAGACTTTAAATCAATTCAAGGCTTTAAATACAAGCTCAAATGAGCCAATTCCTTTAAGAACAATGATATTGTCCAAAGTCTTTGATCCTCTATTCCAAAGACCAATGGTAGCCATAGCACACTTGAGTTCTTCCTCTTTCTTGATCATTAGTTCTTCCAAAGCAACTTGAATCTCGAGAGTTTCAATCTTTTCTTCATATGTTGCATAAATTTGTTGTAGCTCATTCCTCTCTGTCTCACAAGTCAAGAGTTTTGCACAAAGATCTTGTCGATCATTAGAAATCTTAAGGGCATCATTCCTTTTCTTCATATGCTTGCTGAAGTTCTTCATCTTTACTCCCCGAGGATTCGTCAAGTAGGGGTGGTGGAACCATAGAATTTCCCTCACGAATTGAATCCATTATCACAAATCAAACAATATCTCGTTCTAAAAGAATTTTTTTGAAAAAAAATGGAACGACCTGCTCTGATACCAATTGAAAAATCTAGAAACCCTAGATGTTGATTTGTGATTATGTACCAATTTTAAGCAGAATATAGCAATCCCAATCAAACAATAAAAGATAAATCGACACAACGATTTTACGTGGAAAACCACAATTGGACACCTCCAACTGTGATTAAAAAACCACGGGCAACAGCCACAAAACAATCCACTAAGAAGATCTAAAGGAATTACACAGGTATACTCTCAATTACCTAGTGAATCCACGCTTAATTGAACCAACCTCTATGTGCCTCTTCCAACCCCGTCTTCACCTCGGAATTGTCTTTACGATGAGCCACTCCAGAATCCACCGAAGCTTCAGGCTCGAATTCTTCAGAATCCACCGAAGAACAACTCTCTCTCTCTTGTATATAACAAACAAAACCTTTGATGTACTCTCTTTAAACCATGAGTTGAATACTCAATAAAACATCAAAGAAAACTAACAAAATATCCCCAGATATAAACCTTAAGAACCAAAAAGAAGATCTGGAGGAATTAATTTAGTTTTGGGAGAAAACCAATTATTTATAGAAAACCAAAGTAATCCTAATTTTGAAAGAAAACCAACTTCTTAAAGAAAATCCAAAAGTAATCCTAGTTTTGGAAGAAAAACCACTTCTTACAGAAATCCTTATCAAACGGGATTGCCAAGAATTAAACCTAACACACATCTTTTAGGTTGAAGATTAGTCTTGCTTTATTGGTCAATGCTTCCATTCACATTTCAGTAATTGGTCTAACACCTTTTATTTTCTTTAATTTTTTATTTTTTTATCTATAGGAAAAACCTTGCAAATTGTACAATCACATCATAATAACAATTCAGCTAAAACTATTCTAGATCTTTTAAAGAAGAATTAGCATAATGATGCTATCAAAATGAGAAGAAACAGAAGCATTGCAATTTCACATGCTCATCGAAACCATAAGGAGACCGTGATTCTTCTTGTCTCCGGCATCTTTTGTTCATAGTATACCTCCAATTCATAATATGAAATACAGTGTATTTGAATTTTGAAAATGCATATATCTTATTATGCAAGCCCACTCCCACTACTAGTTAATGCATATATCTTATTATGCAAGCCCACTCCCACTACTAGTTAATGCATATATCTATTTCTTTTCGATAGGATGGAGTAAAGCACTATGGGACTCAATACAATGAAAGTTGGGTTATGATAGTTATTCAATTGTAACAACCTGTTGCTTTTGTCCCTTATGATCTTTAGTGACATCAAATAACGAAGCCTGTTGTTGTGTTGTCTTCATTGTGAATCGAAATAGGGCATCAAATAATGAAACCTGTTATTGTGTTTGTCTTCATTGTGAATCGAAATAGGGCATATCGTTGCTCTTCATTTTGAATAGGTGTGTGGAAAGAGGGTTGAGTGTATGGAAAGAGGGTTGAGGTTGAGGTGGTGTATGTACAATATATGAGTTAAGGAGGGTATGATTGAAATAATTGGTGTGTGGAATGAGAACAAAAATTAATAATTAAATTACTAAAGGCTATTTTGGGAAGATGATTATAATCAGCTTTTTGTGAGAGAAGGAAGTGAGTTATAATCTGGGAAGTTATAACCCACTTCCCAAAAGACCCCTAAATATGTGCACTGAGATAATCAGATGTGTGGAAATATAATACCCAGACCTAAAGAGTTTGTCACCACTACTGAACCCAATATGCCACCACTTTCCCCATCCCTATCCCTGACTTCCTTATGAACACATATATATCCACTTAAAGCCGGCTTATTGGATTTTTAAGTTTTTAAATCACATTATTTTTCTATTTTTTACATATTTTTCTTTTTTAAAAAAAATAAATAAAACCAAAAAATTAATTTGTAATTTACTTTTCAAAATAGGTCATATATATAAATCAATTTTTGATCGATTTGAAACTATAAAATCTCCATATCGTAGTAATGGAAAGGGTAATTGAGAAAGGATGGTAATGGCGACTGTAAAAAAGTGAAGACGGGGTTCTGCCGCCTGTGAAATAGGAGAAGTGGGATCAAATTTTAGAATTATTTTTTATTTTTTATTTTTTTGTAATTTTCTCAAAAGTCTAATTACCCAAAAGGATGGACCCTACATATGAGAATGTCACATGAAGGGTCTAACCTCATCTCTATTTACAAAAATTTATATGGGTAATGTTAAGGTTGTGTACCAAGTAATGTTATTTTTGAATTTGATTATCATAAATGACATAATTTAATATTATGAATCATAATTATAAATAAATAAAAAGAAGAAGAATTACAACCAAACACCACATAAGTTATAACAAAGATGTCGGTGGATTTTGTTTTGCATCTCTACGGTGAAGATGTCGGTGTTGGTTAATGGGTCTCCGGAAGGTTTCTTTCCAACTCATCGCGGTTTGCGGCAGGGTGATCCTTTATCTCCTTTGTTATTCATTTTGGTTATGGAGGCTTTGGGGCGTTTGTTGACTAGAGCGGTGCACGAAGGTTTGTTGAAAGGGTTCAAGGTTGGGGTGGGTCCTGGGGTGGTGGAGGTGTCTCATTTGTTTTATGCAGATGATGCGCTCATTTTCTGTGATGCGGAGGAGGCTCATATTGGGTACTTGAGATGTGTGCTTTTGTGTTTTGAGGCGGTGTCTGGGCTTCGGGTTAATTTAGCAAAGTCAGAATTAATCCCGGTGGGGGAGGTGGCGAGACCTGCAGTTTTGGCTGCTATCTTAGGATGTAAAGTCGTTTCGTTGCCTGTTACTTATTTGGGTTTGCCTTTGGGGGCTTCTTTTAAGTCCAAACGGGTATGGGATGGGGTCATTGATAGGGTGCAACGGCGGTTGGCAGGATGGAAGCGCCAATATTTGTCCAAGGGTGGTCGCCTTGTATTGATTAAAAGTGTCTTGGCAAGTATTCCGACTTATTTTATGTCTGTTCATGTGATCCCGGTGTCAGTTGCAAGGCGGATTGAGCAGCTGCAACGGCAATTTTTGTGGGGGGGTGGGGGTGAGGGTGCTCATTATCATTTACTTTCATGGGATCAGGTATGCCTGCCCAAGGAGAGTGGGGGTTTGGGGGTTCGAAGGTTGGTTTTGTTCAATTTGGCTTTGTTGGGGAAATGGTTGTGGCGTTTTGTGGCTGATAGGGATCGGCTTTGGAGAAGGGTGGTGGTTGCTAAGTTTGGTTTGGGTAGGGGGGAATGGTGTTCTTGTACGGTGGGTATTTCTCATGGCTGTGGAGTGTGGAAGGGGATTTGGTTAGGTCGAGAGGCTTTTTGGAAACGGGTGCGTTTGAGAGTTGGCGTGGGGGATCGGGTTCGTTTTTGGAGGGATAGGTGGTGTGGTGATTTGTCTTTGGAATTTAAATTCCCTTTGATTTTTGCTATTGCTGCTGATGTTGAGGTGTTGGTGGCTACTGTTAAGTCTGGGGAGGGGCAATCAACGGTGTGGAATGTGCAGTTGCGTCGCAATGTTCAAGATTGGGAACAAGGTCAGTTGGTGGATCTGTTGGGGTTTTTATATGAATCGAACTTTGTGAAGGAAGGTCAGGACACTTTGGTTTGGGATTGTCCTAGATCCAAAGGTATTTTTACGGTCTCTTCTTTTTATGGCCGGCTTGTTAGGGATGGGTTTGTTCAGGATATCGCTACGGTTTATCCGTGGAGAGGTGTTTGGTTGTCCGGCTCGCCTTCAAAGGTTGCCTTTTTTGTTTGGACAGCAAGTTTGAATGGTATCTTGACCATTGATAACTTGATTCGTCGTGGGCATATTTTGGTTAATTGGTGTTGTTTGTGTGGTCGGGCAGCAGAATCAGTTGATCATTTGCTTATTATTTGTCCAGTCTCGTCTCGGCTTTGGATGCTTATAATTGCAGTTTTTGGTTTAGTTTGGGTTCAACCTGGTTCGGTGATCGCAGTTGTGCAAAGTTGGGCTGGTGGTCGGGTAGGTCGGCGGCGTCGGAAGGCTTGGATTCTTGCGTCGCATTGTTTAATGTGGATGATTTGGTTGGAGCGTAATAGGCGGGTTTTTCAGGGGATGGCTCACTCCATTTCTTGGTTAGAGAGACGGCTTCTTATAGTTTTGTATAGCTGGGTGTCAGGTTTAGTAGATCCGGATGTGTTGGCTTTTGTAGATTTTGTAGAGGATTTGACTGCTTAATTAGGTTGAGGTGTAAGGGCCTCTTTTGTATTTCTTGCATCTTCTTGATGCTTTCTTAATAAAGTTTGGTTATTTATCAAAAAAAAAAAAAAAAAAAAAAAAAAAAAAAAAAAGTTATAACAAAGAAAAATATTTAATCATAAATGAAATAATGTTATAACCAATATTATAATGAGTCGAAATTAACAATACAATAGGTCATAATAAAAAATATAAAATTCATAATTAGGATGCATATAGAATTTCCCAATTTATATATTTTGTTTCTCAACAAGTAGAACACTTGTTTGCAATTTTTCGCAGCGGAATGAAAAAACTAAGAACATAAACTTTTTCATAAAAATGATAAATACTGTCATTTTTTTTTAAAAATTATTATATTGATTTGATACCTTTTTAAGTTGAATAGAGATTGGCTTTACAGCCGTAACAATCCACCCATAAAAACAATAAGAATTCACAATTTTAAATCAGTTCAATATATCTTTTGATTATGAAATCGATTGTTTTTGACCAATCACAATTTATATGGACTCATTTGGAAATTGATTATTTTAATTTTTTACAAAAAAAATATACGAAAAAATAAAAAATAATAATTAAGTGTTTAACTTTTTAATTATTTTAGCAAAAAAAATAACATGCCAAATGAGGCCTTATTCATACACTTTCTAAACTGAACAAATTCATTTTCTAATTGAGGGATGTGTTTGTATCCCCCCAAAAATTAGAGAATGTGAACGGAGGTAATGTCGATGACTTGCTTTACATTTTAATAACATGGAGTGGAATAATTAGAAAGGACAATCAAAAAAAGAAAAAAATACAAAGGAAAAAGTTTGAGAGCTTAAAATATGATTTTTAAATTTATATATAATAATGTGAAATATAGGTTAGTTATTGATTAATTTAAAATTTAATTATTTAAGATCTAATTTTTTGTCACATCATTTAGTATGAATTTAAAAATTATATTCTAGAAATCTCTACTATTTTTTTCAATAGTCCTTTTAATATATTCTATTCTACGGGTAAGAATAAAACTTTCCTCTTTACCCGTTCATTCCCTTTATCTCCCAAATAATATATTATTTCCTTTTCTTTTTAATTTACACCCTTTAACCTACCTTTAGTATGAAGAAATGGAATAAAATGAGAATGGAATTGATGTGTGAACGGAATATAAAATTGAATTCTTATTTCACTTGTAACAATGAAATGACAATTTTCGTTCTTATGTTGATTATTCTACTAAACTAATGAAATAATTGTTTATTTATTTATTATTACATCAAACTAGTAACTACCAATCTAAACTCGTGTAACTTATGATTGTGTTTGTATTGTGGAGGTGGTGCTGGAGACAGCAACATCAAGTAGTTGAAATAGTGGTTGAAGTGTGGTGTGATGTGATGTGGTAGTGGTGGTAGTAATTGCAGGATAGTGACAGTGGTGGTGTTAGTAGTGATAGGGTTGAGATTGTAGCAATAGCAATAGCAGTAGCAGTGGTAGTGATGGTAAATGATAGTAGCAGGACGGTAGTAATGGTGGTATATAGTAGCAATGGTGGCATTGTGGTAGGGTGGTGGTAATCGGATTGCTAGGGGTGTAAGAAAAACCGATGGAACAGAATTGACTGTTAAATCTGTTTTGGTTTTGAAATTTTTTATATTGATATAAACCGAAATATTATATTCACGTACTTCTATATTGTAATCCTTTCAACATTAGAATATAAATAACCAATATTACATATTTCATTAAGGGAGGGATGTGTAGAACAACTTTCATACTTTGCTTTATATTTATTCTCAATATGAAATTCTTTGAGGTTTGTAACTATGCTTGGTTATCATTTTTCAAAAACACTTTTCAGAAAATTATACATTCTTATTTTTCGTATTTTTTTTTGTTTTTATTGATTTTTTTTAAATATTTTGAGCAATTTTTTTAATTTTTAGACATACCTAACATAAATATACCTAAAAAGTAAAAAAAAAATTGAAAAAACCTTTTAAAAATTCACTAAATATCAAAAATACAAAAAAATACGAGAATTCAGTACATTTTTTTATATTTTTATGTATTTATTAATTTTTAAAAATATTTTTTCACAAATTTTTTACTTTTTAGATACATCTAAGTAAGGTGCATCTAAAAAAGTAAAAAAAAAAATGTTTAAAATTTAAAAAATATTCACTAAAAACAAAAAAACACGAAAACCAAAAAACTCAATTCAAAAAACTCAAACCAAACACACTATAATTAAACTCTTTAAAACCTCATGTGAATCACTTTCCACCCCAAATCAACAAAATTGAACCGTAACATTCGATTATTTTAGTTCCCTAATTAACAAAAATGAAATATCTGGTTTAATATTAAACTTTTCATGAATAACAACCAAACCATACTGCTTGCACTCCTAAAGATAGTGGTTGTGGTGTAGTGGTAGTAGAGTGGATGTGGTTGCAGTGATGGTAGACAATGGAGACGTTGATAGTAGTAGGATGGTAGTAGTAGTAGTAGTGATACCGATAGCAGTAATGATACAGTAAAGGTGATGGCAGGGTGGTGGTGATAGCCAACGAAGGAGATAACAACAAATATAGTTTGTGGTAGGGTAAAGGTGGTAGTGGCTATGTATTCTGACTTTTTATTGGAATGAAATAACTATTTTCACTTGAATAAGAAAGAAATGCTAAACGAAAAATATATATATTTATATATATGTATACAAATTTGGAGTGGACATTCCATTCAAGTTCATTGCATCGAATTTTAAATGTGTACAAACAAGAGAGTAACCTTTCCAAGCATAAAAGACTTCAAATAAGCCGTAGTATATCAGTTTTTAACTTTGTGAAACACTAGTTAAATAAACAACTTTTCCCAAAATTTTCAATCTGAGAAAACTTTACAAGTATATTCTATCAAGATCTTCAATTGCAAATAATTTAGAATTCATTATGACTATTAGCTCAGACGGGACAAGAATTTGACAGCAATATTGAATATGTTCATCCAAATGAAATTCTTGACAATATAACACACATGGCCTTGGCAGATATACGCACCATCGATAGCACACTATTTTAAGTTCTTATGTTCAGAATTTGGCACGGAAATTGCATTCAAAACTAACAAGAACCTGAAATTAACAGTACCACATGGGCTTGGGAGGCAAGGAGTTAAAACACAAAGCAAATAACATATGCTTAGTCTTATAATCATGTAAATATTGTAATATCCTGGCTAAATTATACAAATACCAGAGTCAAATATAAAATTCTTGTGTACACTAAATTGTATTGACATTTCTATTTGACATAAAAATTTACAATAAGTGCGGGTGGCGTATAGTTCTTTACACAGTCAGCTTTACCAAAAAAAAATGGACCTCCAAATTAACCACAAAGAATGCTGGTTAACGTTCATTAGCTATCACCATCTATTATGATATCACTAAACTAAACTAGCAAATCAAATCCCCTTTAAATCTAAAATTTTTAAAAAAATGTTTGACCACTTTTTCAACCGGAAAAATGTTGTCATTTTGTTTGATTTAATACAGCAGGAACCAGAATATCCTCCAAGCATCAGCCCGTGTGGACCGTTGAGTGCTGTTTCTTGAGGACTCTATTTGCATTGGCAAGATACTGCCATCCTTGATTTCATCTGATTATGACAGCTGTTCCACAGTATTACCGGCTTCAAGGCACACCGTCAAATTTCCGAGCTGCATAGCATACACAACAAAGATTCATCAGTGAAATAAAGTTGCATGCTTGCAATGGAAATAGTAGGAGGTCGAAATTTATGTAATTTGATTTATTTTCTTTCTTATGTAATTTGACTAGTATGTACCTGTTCCTCCAATTCTCGTATTTTATTATCCTTCAGTTTTAAAGTCTTCTTCTCCCTGGAATAATACTAATCAGAGGGTGAAAAACATGGGAAACCAGAACAGACAGTAATAAACTAGATTAGATGGTTATCCGTTGTTTTGTCAATAAAAAATAGGAGTGATCAGTTTCAGGAATATGCACAAAAGTGGGCTGGTGATGGCCAAGAATACAGCCTTCATAACACCACTTGACAATAGGATGAATCACAAACCATAGGAAGCTGTTTTCTAAAGCCAAATGGATGGTAATATGATGGACCGCATATCAAGAAGTCCATTATAGACATTTTTAGTTCTTCCTAATATCACGATACTGTTTAAATAGTAATATCAACAACATTGCTTGATAATTCAACAGCAAACATCATATGCTTGATAATTCAACAGCAAACATCATATGCAAATTCCAATCCCAATTTCAGTCAATTGTAATTTTCCAATGAATTCGTATAGTAGGACAATACACTATTGGAGAAACGCAATTTTGCTTCCCAATGGTTCATTTACAACATAAAATTTTCATTCTTGATTGCTAACAGAAGACAGGTCTATAAGAATTAACAGTCAATTTGACATGATATAATCATAACATATCTCCACAGGATTCTCATAACTAATCTTCCTGTGACTACCATCATAATCACCCTACGTTTAATTTACCATATCAAGGACCTCCACTCTATAGAAATCAGATGTGTTGAAACAAATTGAAAAGAAGACGTCATGTTTAATTCAAATCTCTATTGATTCCTATTTTTTTTTTTAGGGGAGGGAGGGGGGGGGGGGTATGTGAACCTCAGGAGATTCCACCAGTTTACCATTATGAAAATCTAGATTGTAGTAGATAAGCGAAAAAATCAATCA
>CM039318.1:132574486-132575718 GCA_022316695.1 Camellia oleifera
AAGAAATTTGGCATTGAGTTATAATAGCTTATTAACATGTTTTATTAACACATATTACAATAAACATGTACTATTGTCGGTCCCACATTCTTCTAATCTTTGTTTTTAGTCACACGGGTAATATTTGATAGAGATGAGACAGAGAGTGAAACAGATGATCGATGGTCGCTTCTTGCTTACTCGTAAAGTGTAGGATTGGATAGTCTTGGTGTTGGGATTGCCATGAGAGGCACTCTTTTCTTCAACACAATCCCAAATTTCTCTGAAAGGTCTAATTTCTCTCCCTCGGGCAATTTCCAATCAAATGAGTGCAAAATTGAAGCCAATGAGAACAAGAACATCCTCTCAGCCATGGCTATGCCTGCACACATTCTTCTCCCAAACCCAAATGGGAAATAATTAAAATCAGCTCCTCTGGGAGAAGACTGTGTGCAGGCATAGCCATGGCTGAGAGGATATTCTTGTTCTCATTGGCTTCAATTTTGCACTCATTTGATTGAAAATTGCCCGAGGGAGAGAAATTAGACCTTTCAGAGAAGTTTGAGATTGTGTTGAAGAAAAGAGTGCCTCTCATGGCAATCCCAACACCAAGACTATCCAATCCTACACTTTACGAGTAAGCAAGAAACGACCATCGATCATCTGTTTCACTCTCTGTCTCATCTCTGTCAAATATTACCCGTGTGACTAAAAACAAAGATTAGAAGAATATGGGACCGACAATAGTACAGGGAGTGAAATAAATGAACTCAACCTACTAGCAAAGTAAAAATGATATATTGTAATATTGGTTGCACTTTAAAAATCTAATGCAATTCTTTTTGGGATATTTACCAATAAATCTTATCTTACAAACAACTATTCTAATTAATCTCAAATTTTTTCTATTGATTTGTTACCATGGAGATATATGTTCCTCAAATCCAAGCTTGCACCTGATCAATAATAATAATAATAAACTGTATCTTAAGAAATGTATAATTTTCCTGCAGTCACCAATGTGACTAGGCTTAAAGTGACATGTTACTTGCAACAAAACTATCAAAGACATGCCATGATCTTAAAAATTCTGCATACAGTTATTTGATTTCAAAAAACGATGACAAAAAATATAAGGATTTCATATGAATGGATACCTCGTAGCCTAATTAAAGCATTTTTTTAATTTGTCATCAAATTCTTTTTCCTTCTCATCCAGTTGCCTAGTCAGTAAGATACCTAAAAGTATGAAG
>CM039318.1:132576218-132588718 GCA_022316695.1 Camellia oleifera
AAGTTTGACATAATTACATTTATCGTTTTTTTAGTAAGGTTAAAATTAGGAATGCTCGCAGGTCGGGTTTGTGTGGGTTGCATGTCATCCGCTACCTGACTGAATGGGGTTTAGGATGAGAAAATGACATCCGTATCTGACGACCCATCGTTTCAAAATCGACCGAGAGAATTGGTGGGTGGATACAGACCGAATTGGTGACTTGAACAAATCCCAATTTTTTTTACTAAACAAATCTTATTTTACAAAAGTCCTAATTTTTTTAACTGAACAATGAGGAGTGAGGGTTCCACTTTTCTGAAAAGTAAAAACATCTCTTTCAAGTACTAATACTTTACTTATTGAACAAATAAATAATATGTACATATATCAATATTTATGAAGAATTCTTCCTTCTGTGCAATCGTGTTGGGTTTGATGGATTGAAAGTTGTATATTCGCCACCCAACCAAAACTCAATTTTTTATGAAATTTCTAGACCCGCATTCGTCCATCTATTGTATCGAAACTACACATTTAGAGTCGGATTGAATCGGGTTAGGCTAGTTAAGCGGATCGGCTGGATGTTTACCCAATCCTAGTTAAAATTATCAAAACCAATGTAGATGGTGAGTAGATACAAAAATAAATAAAGGTAAATATTCATTTTAGTAAAAAATATATGATAACGTTATATTTTAATCTATACGACTCATGAATTAACAATAAAAAAAAAACTTAAATGTTATGTGAATTAAAATTTCGAGAGAGATCGCTGTAATTATGTTAAAATTGTGGGACTAACTATATTTTCTCCCAACTTCAGGGGAGATGAGTGTAATTTACTGAAAAATGAAATATTTGTGAAAAAATTTATAAAAAAATTCACTAAATATAAAAAACACAAACAATACCAAAAAAAAAATTCTAATATTTCTATATTTAGTATTTTTTTAATTAGAATTCTTTACAAGTATTTTACCTTTTAAGTATATCTAAATTAGATATATAAATAAAATATTTGATTAAAATATTAAAAAATCGTTTAAGACCAAAAAAAATCAAAAGTAATTTTAGAAACAGTGATTTAAAGATAGAAAATAGTTGGGGAAAAATACAGATCAGAGGGAGTTTGAAAAAATAATTACAAATTGATGAAAAAGTTTAAGTTTTTAATTAATAACATTTGTAAAGTTTATTATTGATTTGTAATAATTTTTTTTATATTTTTTCCAAAATAGTTTGATGGACTAATTACTTTTTAAAAGTGAGTCCATTAATAAATTTTAGGGTAAATTACAAATATACCTCTTGAGATTTATTTATATTACAAATTATCTTATCTGGTTCTAAAAATTATATTATGCCCATAAGGTTTCTAATTTCATAACAAATAGGTCATTTTATTAATAAATTATCAAGTTAATTAACAATTTTTAATAATGTTAAAATTTTATTTCAATTAATAATTCAGATAATTTTATTATTGTATAGGTGAACAGTCAGAAATTTCACTTTTCAATTAATTCTGTTAAATAAAAAATTTTGACAGGAAGGTATTTGTAATTTTTCAAATCATAAAAGACAATTCGTATTTTAAGCAAATCTCAAGAGGTGTATTTGTAATTTATCCTAAATTTTGTAACATCTTATACAACTTTGATTCATGAATGTCTCATTCTGAATAGGATTTGAAAATCAGGTGACATGCAAGGCAACATTTCGAATCAGAACGTTGGGGATTGTGGCAGTTTCCTTAGCTGCAATCAGCTTGTTTGGTTTCGTTTTTCTAAAAATACTTTTCAGAAAATTCTACTTTCTTATTTTTCGTATTTTTTTTGTTTTTCATGATTTTTTTTAATATTTTAAGCAATTTTTTAAAATTTTAGATATACCTACCATAAATATACCTAAAAAATAAAAAAATTTGTAAAAAAAAACCTTTTAAAAATTCACTAAATACCAAAAATATAAAATAAAAAAAAACGAGAATTCAGTACATTTTTTGTATTTTTATGTATTTAATAATTTTTTAAAATATTTTTTCACAAATTTTTTACTTTTTAGATACATCTAAAAAACTAAAAAAAAAATTTTAATTTTAAAAATATTCACTAAAAACAAAAAAATATGAAAAATAAAAAAACTCAGTTTTCAAAAAACTTAATCTAAAAAACTCAAATCAAACACACTGAATGATTTTTCTTTTTTAAGAAAAAATAAAAAAAAGTTGTTTATTTGCTTTATGCAAAGCTGTGGCTTTAGTGGTTATTTTGAAATGACAAAAAATTATTTCCTTTCTTTTTAGCTTTTGCCAATTCAAAAAGTTTACAAAAAGTACAAAAGAAAAAGATCTTAGAGTTTGATCCAATAACAAATCAAACTTCAGTTTTTTAATTTTATCATTTTAAATTTTGTACTTTTAAATAGGTTTCAATTCAACTTATTTGTCAAAATTCACTAACAGACAAAGAATAAAATAGTCCTTTTACCTTCCATTCTATGAATAATTTTGTCAATTTACCCATATAATATTGCTACTAAATACATTCACTTAGGCTTATTTTGGGTAATTCTATTTACACATCTTTACTTATCTTAATATACACCATTTACTCAGTTTACACCATACACAAATTAAAACTTTTAATTTTGTCTTAATACACATCAATAATTTTCAGATAATACTAAACTACTCTCATCTTCTCCAACAAATCCTAACCCTCACCATTGTCGGCAACCATCGCCTTCCACCAGCGTCGTTCCCTTCTCAATCTCTTTTAACCTCCCGCGGCCGCTGCCCCTTCCTAGTCTTCTCCCCTTCCTGCTACTGCTTCTTCCTATCCATCGCTGCCGTCAGATCGGATCTGTGAAGAACCCAGTTGATCTCAGCCTTCAAACCCTCACCGCTACTCCTCTATCAACCATCTCACCCCAGGTCGCCTCTCCTAGCTGTAACTCGTGCCTCCCTTCTCTACCACCGACGAATATCTGAAAACCCTTGGCTAGCTAGAATGAATCGCGATGTGGGGAATGAATCGTGATGGCTAGAGAGATAGAGAAAGAGAGAACCCAGCTCACCACTTTGTTTCTTTATGTCCAAACTCCCAATTCTTTCTCTCATCACTTTCTCTCTTTAAAAGTCATGGCACCAGTATCTGAGCAACACAACTCCAAAATGGTCTATGTAATGGATGTTGGGCAAGAGAAGAGAAATGCTATAAAGGTAGTGATGATCGGAAATGAGTGAGGTGACTGCTGGTGGTCAAAAATGGCAAAGGTTAGGGTTGAGTTAGTTGGGAGGGAGAAATGGAAGGGTGTGTTAGTAATTTGATTGAATGATAGAAATGTAATAAAAAAATTTAGAGAAAAGATATGCACCAAGTTAATCAAGTGTGTGGAAATAGAATTTCCCGCTTGTTTTGGAAAGATGGAAAAAAAATTCCTTTTTTGTTTGTTTATTTGTTTTTTTATTTAAAAAAAAATGCATTTGTGAAGTTTTTTTTTTTTTTGTGGAAAAGTATTATAATATGGTGTCACATCATGTCACAACCCAAACCCGCCCCTATGGGTTTAGCACCGTAACCGGCCAGTAATCTGAGATTACCGAAGGCCTGCTTAACAATAATACAGTAAAATAGAGTACAGGAGCCTGGCGGAAGCCAAAACAGTAATTAAACAATGTCCAATGAGCTGTGACAGTCTGTATGCAAAAAGACTTTTCATACATATATGCAGTCAGTGACAAAACAGTATGTACACATATACAATCATTCAGTTCAGGGACCTAATCCCTATTAAACAGTACAATAACAGTCTATACAGTAAACAAAACAGTTACAGAGACAGACGGGGGAAGATAAAACACCCCTAAGCCATAGCTTGACAGGCTCGGAACCTTGCAGTGAGGCACAGTGGTTGGCTTAACAAAACTGGAGTTTACCACGACGCTTCTAGCCGCGGTCTGGTGCCTGTACACCTACATATATATATGAGCAGTGAACTAAAGCCCAGTGAATAACACAATGCGTAAAGAGGTTAAGAATGAATGTCTTTACAGTAATAAAAACAGTTCATTGATTCAGTATGTCAGTCATTCAGTTATATGTGGTACATTCATTAGCATAACAGTACAGTAAATAGTAGGTCTTTAAAAGACCAAACAGTAAATGATAGCCATCAATCAGTAAACAATAGTGGTTCCAACGAGGGAACTGACGGAGATCTCTATAACAGTAACAGTCAGTAACAGTAGTTGCTAAGGATGCCACAATACAGTTCAGAATATAGGACATACATTCATTCAGTTGACAGTATCAGTTCAGAATCAGTACAGTTCAATTGTTCAGAAGATAATTATTTTTGAACATATCTTTACACAGTTGTTACTCACAGAGTTCTGGGCTACAGTAAGCTAGAGCGTCTCCTCGGAAGCCAACCCTACACAATTAACAGATTGAACACACACTAAGCTACACAGTTGGGAAAGATAATAATTTAATCCCTAATTTGCCTCGGTGTGTTCTACATCTATATCCTCATTAAGATGCCTTAAACTAGGCCTAAGAATGCCTAGGATGGAATGAGGATGTAAAGATGCATTCGGGAAAACAGTTTCAGAATTTTCAGAAAAACAAAGTCCCGCTCGAGCGCAGGTTTCCCCGCTCGAGCGGACATGCAACAAAGGTACACGCTCGAGCGGCAAATCCCCCGCTCAAGCGTACTGTAAAAGTATTGGATAGGCGAAATCTCCGCTCGACGGACGCTCGACGCCCGCTCGAGCGTGAGACACATGCCTCCGCTTGAGCGGACTGTAAAGCAGTACAAAGTACTGGATGCTCGAATTCCCCGCTTGAGCGCCACTTTCCCTGCTCGAGCGGAAGTGCAAAATCTGGAAAATCCAGATTGCACCTTCAAGCCAAAAACCAAGTTTAAATGCACTAAAATCGATCCTCTTAGGCTGGAAAACACTTGTAAACACATGAGATAATATGTTTCAAAGATCAATTTAAGAAATCAAAGCCCAAGGGTGTTTAATTCAAACTCAATTTCAAACTAATTTTCATGAACAATCCTCAAACATGACATGCAAGACTTTAAATCAATTCAAGGCTTTAAATACAAGCTCAAATGAGCCAATTCCTTTAAGAACAATGATATTGTCCAAAGTCTTTGATCCTCTGTTCCAAAGACCAATGGTAGCCATAGCACACTTGAGTTCTTCCTCTTTCTTGATCATTAGTTCTTCTAAAGCAACTTGAATCTCGAGAGTTTCAATCTTTTCTTCATATGTTGCATAAATTTGCTGTAGCTCATTCCTCTCTGTCTCACAAGTCAAGAGTTTTGCACAAAGATCTTGTCGATCATTAGAAATCTTAAGGGCATCATTCCTTTTCTTCATATGCTTGCTGAAGTTCTTCATCTTTACTCCCCGAGGATTCGTCAAGTAGGGGTGGTGGAACCATAGAATTTCCCTCACGAATTGAATCCATTATCACAAATCAAACAAGATCTCGTTCTAAAAGAATTTTTTTGAAAAAAAATGGAACGACCTGCTCTGATACCAATTGAAAAATCTAGAAACCCTAGATGTTGATTTGTGATTATGTACCAATTTTAAGCAGAATATAACAATCCCAATCAAACAATAAAAGATAAATCGACACAACGATTTTACGTGGAAAAACCACAATTGGACACCTCCAACTGTGATTAAAAAACCACGGGCAACAGCCACAAAACAATCCACTAAGAAGATCTAAAGGAATTACACAGGTATACTCTCAATTACCTAGCGAATCCACGCTTAATTGAACCAACCTCTATGTGCCTCTTCCAACCCCGTCTTCACCTCGGAATTGTCTTTACGATGAGCCACTCCAGAATCCACCGAAGCTTCAGGCTCGAATTCTTCAGAATCCACCGAAGAACAACTCTCTCTCTCTTGTATATAACAAACAAAACCTTTGATGTACTCTCTTTAAACCATGAGTTGAATACTCAATAAAACATCAAAGAAAACTAACAAAATATCCCCAGATATAAACCTTAAGAACCAAAAAGAAGATCTGGAGGAATTAATTTAGTTTTGGGAGAAAACCAATTATTTATAGAAAACCAAAGTAATCCTAATTTTGAAAGAAAACCAACTTCTTAAAGAAAATCCAAAAGTAATCCTAGTTTTGGAAGAAAAACCACTTCTTACAGAAATCCTTATCAAACGGGATTGCCAAGAATTAAACCTAACACACATCTTTTAGGTTGAAGATTAGTCTTGCTTTATTGGTCAATGCTTCCATTCACATTTCAATAATTGGTCTAACACCTTTTATTTTCTTTAATTTTTTATTTTTTTATCTATAGGAAAAACCTTGCAAATTGTACAATCACATCATAATAACAATTCAGCTAAAACTATTCTAGATCTTTTAAAGAAGAATTAGCATAATGATGCTATCAAAATGAGAAGAAACAGAAGCATTGCAATTTCACATGCTCATCGAAACCATAAGGAGACCGTGATTCTTCTTGTCTCCGGCATCTTTTGTTCATAGTATACCTCCAATTCATAATATGAAATACAGTGTATTTGAATTTTGAAAATGCATATATCTTATTATGCAAGCCCACTCCCACTACTAGTTAATGCATATATCTATTTCTTTTCGATATGATGGAGTAAAGCACTATGGGACTCAATACAATGAAAGTTGGGTTATGATAGTTATTTAATTGTAACAACCTGTTGCTTTTGTCCCTTATGATCTTTAGTGACATCAAATAACGAAGCCTGTTGTTGTGTTGTCTTCATTGTGAATCGAAATAGGGCATCAAATAATGAAACCTGTTGTTGTGTTTGTCTTCATTGTGAATCGAAATAGGGCATATCGTTGCTCTTCATTTTGAATAGGTGTGTGGAAAGAGGGTTGAGTGTATGGAAAGAGGGTTGAGGTTGAGGTGGTGTATGTACAATATATGAGTTAAGGAGGGTATGATTGAAATAATTGGTGTGTGGAATGAGAACAAAAATTAATAATTAAATTACTAAAGGCTATTTTGGGAAGATGATTATAATCAGCTTTTTGTGAGAGAAGGAAGTGAGTTATAATCTGGGAAGTTATAACCCACTTCCCAAAAGACCCCTAAATATGTGCACTGAGATAATCAGATGTGTGGAAATATAATACCCAGACCTAAAGAGTTTGTCACCACTACTGAACCCAATATGCCACCACTTTCCCCATCCCTATCCCTGACTTCCTTATGAACACATATATATCCACTTAAAGCCGGCTTATTGGATTTTTAACTTTTTAAATCACATTATTTTTCTATTTTTTACATATTTTTCTTTTTTTAAAAAAATAAATAAAACCAAAAAATTAATTTGTAATTTACTTTTCAAAATAGGTCATATATATAAATCAATTTTTGATCGATTTGAAACTATAAAATCTCCATATCGTAGTAATGGAAAGGGTAATTGAGAAAGGATGGTAATGGCGACTGTAAAAAAGTAAAGACGGGGTTCTGCCGCCTGTGAAATGGGAGAAGTGGGATCAAATTTTAGAATTATTTTTTATTTTTTATTTTTTTGTATTTTTCTCAAAAGTCTAATTACCCAAAAGGATGGACCCTACATATGAGAATGTCACATGAAGGGTCTAACCTCATCTCTATTTACAAAAATTTATATGGGTAATGTTAAGGTTGTGTACCAAGTAATGTTATTTTTGAATTTGATTATCACAAATGACATAATTTAATATTATGAATCATAATTATAAATAAATAAAAAGAAGAAGAATTACAACCAAACACCACATAAGTTATAACAAAGAAAAATATTTAATCATAAATAAAATAATGTTATAACCAATATTATAATGAGTCGAAATTAACAATACAATAGGTCATAATAAAAAATATAAAATTCATAATTAGGATGCATATAGAATTTCCCAATTTATATATTTTGTTTCTCAACAAGTAGAACACTTGTTTGCAATTTTTCGCAGCGGAATGAAAAAACTAAGAACATAAACTTTTTCATAAAAATGATAAATACTGTCATTTTTTTAAAAAAATTATTATATTGATTTGATACCTTTTTAAGTTGAATAGAGATTGGCTTTACAGCCGTAACAATCCACCCTTAAAAACAATAAGAATTCACAATTTTAAATCAGTTCAATATATCTTTTGATTATGAAATCGATTGTTTTTGATCAATCACAATTTATATGGACTCATTTGGAAATTGATTATTTTAATTATTTTTTAATTTTTTACAAAAAAAATATACGAAAAAATAAAAAATAATAATTAAGTGTTTAACTTTTTAATTATTTTAGCAAAAAAAATAACATGCCAAATGAGGCCTTATTCATACACTTTCTAAACTGAACAAATTCATTTTCTAATTGAGGGATGTGTTTGTATCCCCCCAAAAATTAGAGAATGTGAACGGAGGTAATGTCGATGACTTGCTTTACATTTTAATAACATGGAGTGGAATAATTAGAAAGGACAATCAAAAAAAGAAAAAAATACAAAGGAAAAAGTTTGAGAGCTTAAAATATGATTTTTAAATTTATATATAATAATGTGAAATATAGGTTAGTTATTGATTAATTTAAAATCTAATTATTTAAGATCTAATTTTTTGTCACATCATTTAGTATGAATTTAAAAATTATATTCTAGAAATCTCTACTATTTTTTTCAATAGTCCTTTTAATATATTCTATTCTACGTGTAAGAATAAAACTTTCCTCTTTACCCGTTCATTCCCTTTATCTCCCAAATAATATATTATTTCCTTTTCTTTTTAATTTACACCCTTTAACCTACCTTTAGTATGAAGAAATGGAATAAAATGAGAATGGAATTGATGTGTGAACGGAATATAAAATTGAATTCTTATTTCACTTGTAACAATGAAATGACAATTTTCGATCTTATGTTGATTATTCTACTAAACTAATGAAATAATTGTTTATTTATTTATTATTACATCAAACTAGTAACTACCAATCTAAACTCGTGTAACTTATGATTGTGTTCGTATTGTGGAGGTGGTGCTGGAGACAGCAACATCAAGTAGTTGAAATAGTGGTTGAAGTGTGGTGTGATGTGATGTGGTAGTGGTGGTAGTAATTGCAGGATAGTGACAGTGGTGGTGTTAGTAGTGATAGGGTTGAGGTTGTAGCAATAGCAATAGCAGTAGCAGTGGTAGTGATGGTAAATGATAGTAGCAGGACGGTAGTAATGGTGGTATATAGTAGCAATGGTGGCATTGTGGTAGGGTGGTGGTAATCGGATTGCTAGGGGTGTAAGAAAAACCGATGGAACAGAATTGACTGTTAAATCTGTTTTGGTTTTGAAATTTTTTATATTGATATAAACCGAAATATTATATTCACGTACTTCTATATTGTAATCCTTTCAACATTAGAATATAAATAACCAATATTACATATTTCATTAAGGGAGGGATGTGTAGAACAACTTTCATACTTTGCTTTATATTTATTCTCAATATGAAATTCTTTGAGGTTTGTAACTATGCTTGGTTATCATTTTTCAAAAACACTTTTCAGAAAATTATACATTCTTATTTTTCGTATTTTTTTTTTGTTTTTACTGATTTTTTTTTAATATTTTGAGCAATTTTTTTTAATTTTTAGACATACCTAACATAAATATACCTAAAAAGTAAAAAAAAATTGAAAAAACCTTTTAAAAATTCACTAAATATCAAAAATACAAAAAAATACGAGAATTCAGTACATTTTTTTATATTTTTATGTATTTATTAATTTTTAAAAATATTTTTTCACAAATTTTTTACTTTTTAGATACATCTAAGTAAGGTGCATCTAAAAAAGTAAAAAAAAAATGTTTAAAATTTAAAAAATATTCACTAAAAACAAAAAAACACGAAAACCAAAAAACTCAATTCAAAAAACTCAAACCAAACACACTATAATTAAACTCTTTAAAACCTCATGTGAATCACTTTCCACCCCAAATCAACAAAATTGAACCGTAACATTCGATTATTTTAGTTCCCTAATTAACAAAAATGAAATATCTGGTTTAATATTAAACTTTTCATGAATAACAACCAAACCATACTGCTTGCACTCCTAAAGATAGTGGTTGTGGTGTAGTGGTAGTAGAGTGGATGTGGTTGCAGTGATGGTAGACAATGGAGGCGTTGATAGTAGTAGGATGGTAGTAGTAGTAGTAGTGATACCGATAGCAGTAATGATACAGTAAAGGTGATGGCAAGGTGGTGGTGATAGCCAACGAAGGAGATAACAACAAATATAGTTTGTGGTAGGGTAAAGGTGGTAGTGGCTATGTATTCTGACTTTTTATTGGAATGAAATAACTATTTTTACTTGAATAAGAAAGAAATGCTAAACGAAAAATATATATATTTATATATATGTATACAAATTTGGAGTGGACATTCCATTCAAGTTCATTGCATCGAATTTTAAATGTGTACAAACAAGAGAGTAACCTTTCCAAGCATAAAAGACTTCAAATAAGCCGTAGTATATCAGTTTTTAACTTTGTGAAACACTAGTTAAATAAACAACTTTTCCCAAAATTTTCAATCTGAGAAAACTTTACAAGTATATTCTATCAAGATCTTCAATTGCAAATAATTTAGAATTCATTATGACTATTAGCTCAGACGGGACAAGAATTTGACAGCAATATTGAATATGTTCATCCAAATGAAATTCTTGACAATATAACACACATGGCCTTGGCAGATATACGCACCATCGATAGCACACTATTTTAAGTTCTTATGTTCAGAATTTGGCACGGAAATTGCATTCAAAACTAACAAGAACCTGAAATTAACAGTACCACATGGGCTTGGGAGGCAAGGAGTTAAAACACAAAGCAAATAACATATGCTTAGTCTTATAATCATGTAAATATTGTAATATCCTGGCTAAATTATACAAATACCAGAGTCAAATATAAAATTCTTGTGTACACTAAATTGTATTGACATTTCTATTTGACATAAAAATTTACAATAAGTGCGGGTGGCGTATAGTTCTTTACACAGTCAGCTTTACCAAAAAAAAATGGACCTCCAAATTAACCACAAAGAATGCTGGTTAACGTTCATTAGCTATCACCATCTATTATGATATCACTAAACTAAACTAGCAAATCAAATCCCCTTTAAATCTAAAATTTTTAAAAAAATGTTTGACCACTTTTTCAACCGGAAAAATGTTGTCATTTTGTTTGATTTAATACAGCAGGAACCAGAATATCCTCCAAGCATCAGCCCGTGTGGACCGTTGAGTGCTGTTTCTTGAGGACTCTATTTGCATTGGCAAGATACTGCCATCCTTGATTTCATCTGATTATGACAGCTGTTCCACAGTATTACCGGCTTCAAGGCACACCGTCAAATTTCCGAGCTGCATAGCATACACAACAAAGATTCATCAGTGAAATAAAGTTGCATGCTTGCAATGGAAATAGTAGGAGGTCGAAATTTATGTAATTTGATTTATTTTCTTTCTTATGTAATTTGACTAGTATGTACCTGTTCCTCCAATTCTCGTATTTTATTATCCTTCAGTTTTAAAGTCTTCTTCTCCCTGGAATAATACTAATCAGAGGGTGAAAAACATGGGAAACCAGAACAGACAGTAATAAACTAGATTAGATGGTTATCCGTTGTTTTGTCAATAAAAAATAGGAGTGATCAGTTTCAGGAATATGCACAAAAGTGGGCTGGTGATGGCCAAGAATACAGCCTTCATAACACCACTTGACAATAGGATGAATCACAAACCATAGGAAGCTGTTTTCTAAAGCCAAATGGATGGTAATATGATGGACCGCATATCAAGAAGTCCATTATAGACATTTTTAGTTCTTCCTAATATCACGATACTGTTTAAATAGTAATATCAACAACATTGCTTGATAATTCAACAGCAAACATCATATGCTTGATAATTCAACAGCAAACATCATATGCAAATTCCAATCCCAATTTCAGTCAATTGTAATTTTCCAATGAATTCGTATAGTAGGACAATACACTATTGGAGAAACGCAATTTTGCTTCCCAATGGTTCATTTACAACATAAAATTTTCATTCTTGATTGCTAACAGAAGACAGGTCTATAAGAATTAACAGTCAATTTGACATGATATAATCATAACATATCTCCACAGGATTCTCATAACTAATCTTCCTGTGACTACCATCATAATCACCCTACGTTTTATTTACCATATCAAGGACCTCCACTCTATAGAAATCAGATGTGTTGAAACAAATTGAAAAGAAGACGTCATGTTTAATTCAAATCTCTATTGATTCCTATTTTTTTTTTTAAGGGAGGGAGGGGGGGGGGGGTATGTGAACCTCAGGAGATTCCACCAGTTTACCATTATGAAAATCTAGATTGTAGTAGATAAGCGAAAAAATCAATCATCCCATACAAGCTTCAGAACTAAC